>APFE030327680.1:108554-152089 GCA_000404065.3 Pinus taeda | reverse complement strand
AAAATATATAGCATAATATTATTTTAAGGAAAAAAGAATGAATAAATAAATAAATGTTTGATTGTTTTTTTCAAATTGAAAAATGAATGCTAATTGATTTTTCAAAATCTAATTTCATAAATTCTTTTAAATAGTGAAAATTTATTCATTTATTCATTATTTTTCTCAAAATTTCAAGAGAGATATTTGCAAGAGAGATATTTTAGGAGCATTGTGACATAGCAGAATATTCTGGAACAACAGAATTATTCAGAAGATCAGAAGTGGAAAAGTATGGTGATTCAGTCAAAACCCTGCATGGTAAAATTTTTAAATTTTACTGCACATTTTACTAATAATTTTTTTTGCAATTTATTTTATGTTTAATTAAAAAAGAGATTTGTAAGAGATACATATTGGGAGCACTTTGGAACAACACAATACTTTGGAACAATAAATCAACTATTCAAAAGATCAAAATTTAAAAGGTATGGCTATTCACTGAAAACTCTACATAGTAAAATTTTTAAAGTTTATTGTTGATTTTACTAAAAAAATTACACTTTTTGTTAGATTTAATTAAAATTTTGATCCCCGATCAAAGTGTAACCCGAAGCGACCTCATCAAGACAGACTTAAGGCCGAGTACGTCGAGGTACACCACCACCACCCCCACTATCACGCCCCCAAGCCTACGGTAGTCTTCCAACCGTGTTGGCGAGGTGCGGCACCACCGAACACATTCTTTTTAACAATACTTGTGCACATGGACTACGCCTAATTCACAACCGTGTACTTAGTTTGTGTTTCTCAACCAAGTATAATATCAATTATCCTTTATATCAATGAACAACCATACTTATTCATTATCCACAGCGATTATAAAAGAGAACAACAATTGCACGATATAAAGGGGAGGGGAAACTCCCGAACAAGTCTACCCAACAATATATTATATCAGTCTTTCAATAATACAATCATCAAGTATACTTGGCAAAACTCCAAGTCTATACTTAGTCAATTTTACAACCGATGCATAACCTTGCCTTTACAACATTCGTGCTAATCTTGCACGGTAGGAGGGTGCTCACCCGAGACACCAAGACCTCCTCCTCAAGCCCTGCACAAATATGCAATCAACGTTTCACCCAGCACACCTTGCCAACCTTCAACAAGAATCCCAAACTGCGCACTAACCAAGTGATGCGCATGAGCTATGCGCACTCCTCTACCAACTGCGCACTTCTCCTTGCCTATGCGAAGATGAGTGAGTTTGATTGTTCGAATGAGTTCAAATGAACGCCAAACGCTATCCATATATACGCTTGGTAGAAGGGTGGTGGCCTGCCCAGCCGACCCCCTAACGTGTGGCTTGCACACCCCAACATTTGCCCATGGAACAGTCGGCCAGCCCACTGAACATGCCCACGCACATCGGGTATAAACCTCCTTCGTTTCCACACCATTTGTTAAGTGTCGCAAGTCGCACTTCCTTTCGTCGCATTTCCTCCACACTTTCGTCGTTCACCCGGTTGGTCGCACCCACCCGTCGCACCGTCGCACGCCCATCGTGCGTGCATGCCCGGTCGCCCGGCGCCCGCCCGTCGCACAATCAAGAAGGCGTTACATCCTCCTCCACCTGAAGTCGTTGTCGTCCTTGACAGCATACCATCCTCCAAGTATCAATCCATGATGTCAACTCCTCCACATATGGCAAACATCCCTGCAACATATGTAGGACTCCATCTCCACCATGTCTTATCTCAGCAACCAATTGTCACCAACATAGGCCATACCAAAGTATGTCATATACAAATTTCCATGATCATCGACCACCTGCCACAATCTCCCCATGCTGCTCTCCACCATGGAAGGCTAGTCCCTCCAACTCAAGCTACATGCCTACTGCAACAATGTGTCAACTCCATCATGTCACCAACTCCATCATGTGCAAACTGCCCATGATACATCAACAAGTGCTAACACACCTCAACCATGTGCCAACATCTCATCAATCTGTCAAGTGCTCTATGAGAACACCTCTCTCCATCCATGTGAGCTCCCCCATGTAGTCTCTCCCTCAAGTGTAGACCCCATAGTTCCATCCCTCTGTCACTACTTTGGCCCAGCCTGATACTAACACACCTTTGCACATTGGTACCCCTCATGACTCGAACTAGTTGGGTAGATATTCCAACCATACGCCCAAACCACAAGAATGCACATCCTTATGTCGCCACCAGTCTTTCCCTTGACTTCTGCTACATCTCGGACTCATCAAGAATCTCCCATGCTCAGGTCCATGGAAACTCCATCCCATCTGCAACATGATCAAGCCATGGTTTAGTTGCACAAGAGTGTACAACCTCTCCACTAGCTCATACATCTCCATGTCACAACAGCATTTTCACAACATCCTTTGCTTCGGCATACCCCCATAGAATGTCCATGAATGACACATCTACTCATGCTCCCACATAATGTCCTTGCACAACTGTCATGCTCCATATCTCCAACCTGATGTCCATGACACTAGTTGTCCATGATGTCCAACCCATGTAGACTCCATCCCAACATTTGGCCATCTGCACCCAAGTCTGCAATCTGTCATAAAGAAGCCTCCTTTCAAGGCCCCTTGTAAAGTTGATGTGGTTCCTCCCTACCAAGGCCTCCACACCAACCTATCTCCAAGGTTGTCTATAGAGAAAGGAGGGCCAGGAAGTTTCCTCCCTGACTCTCATCCACCCATGTGTCGGATTGATATTGTGTCCTCAAGTATCTATGCACAGCCTCAATCTCCTCACATGTACACCCAAGCTCCTTGAGCTTGTCCTTTGTCAACTGAAAGTCATATATGCCCATAGCATACCTGCAAAAGTCCACTATGCCAGCAGGATCTCTACCCTCATAATCCTCATCAACCACTGCCTCTAAAGTAGTACTAGGACTCCCTTCTTTTGCAACCCCATTGTGAAGATCATCAGTAGAAGATGTCTCTGTCAAGTGTCTCAAGGTTCGTGGGACTGCCTTCTCACTTGCCTCATTCTTCCTCACCCTTGCAATGAAGTCAATCAACTTTCCTTCCTTCGTTGTTCGAGCCATACTCCCAAGTCCTCTTTGCTCCACATCCTCATGCTTCACATTCGGATCTTTGGGATACAAGGTCATAGAATTCATCCTCGGTCTATACCCCAAGCAACTCCTTCTATTCATTGGTACCATCATGGTTCTCCCTTCAGCTGTGATCAAGTGAATGTCTCGGTCCACCATCGGTATGGCTTATGCAAGCTTCATGAAATCTTGCCCCAGCACCATAGAATGATCATCCATGTCCACAACTCTCAAGTCCAACTTTCCAAACCACGATCCCACTTTCATCTGAGTGTCCTTCATCACACCAATAACAGCTTTCATGGTAGAGTTGACCGCTTTGAAAGCACTCAATTCCCTCTCCATTTTTGCTTTCTTCCCAAAAGACTTTGCTGCCTTCCTACTCAAGAAGCTATGAGTAGCCCCCGTATCCACCAAAGCTGCAAATCTCTTGCCCTTCACGATCACCTGCACAAAACTCAGCTTCAAGGCATCACCTCCTTTTGTCCGCTTTGTCTTATGTCTTATATCAGCAACCTTCTTCAAGAATTCGGCCTCAGAAGAGTCAATTGGCTCATGCTCCAACTTGACTTCCTTCTTAAGGTACTTCACTTCCTTGCTTGGCTCATCTATGCAACCCGATCTTGGTCTAGCTTGACTTCCTTCAAGCTTTTCCTTCATTGACCTCTGCTTAAGTGCACCAACCAAGTGTCCATTGACTACTCTCATAGAACTAAGCTTCCGCACTTCCTCTGGATTGTCACGGTAGTAATTCCCCAGCCTGTCAATGTAGTCGAGCTCTTCCTGCTCAATCACAACAACCTTCTTTCCAAGAAGCTTCTTCTTTATCTCTTCCTCAATCTGCTTGATTTCGGCTTCCACCATGGCACTCTTCTTCCTTAAACGGGCTCTTTCATCAAAGAGCTCTTGAAGACCAAGACCACTTCGTTGGATCTCCTTATAAAGTTCCTTGAGTTCAACATTTGTCGTACTTCCGCATTGGCTCTTGAGTTCTTCAAGTTCCCTCCTTAGTTCCGAACAGCTTTCCCGAACCTTCATGTTCTTAGCCTTCAACGCAACCCAATTAGAACTCCATCGACCCATTTGTTCCAATACTTCGTACCGCAAGACTTCACCCGGTCCATGGCTAGACTCACCTATCATAGGTTCATCCACCATCTTGCCTTTCAGTCTTTTATCTGGCCCATGCATAATGAACCAGTCCTTGTTTCACTTGAGTGTGAAACCACTTCCTTCACTCAAGTACCTGTCATCATACTTCTTCACGAGCAACCTGCTCAGCCCAGTCTTGCAAGACTCCTCCAAGTCTTTAGACTAGCTCTGATACCAACTCACGATAGTGTGGTGGGATCAACACTTCTTCATCAACCCGGTCATCAGCCAGCTCTGATACCAACTGTCGCGATAGTGCAGTGGGATCAACACTTCATCGTCAAGCTTCACCAGCTTTGATACCAACTATCATGCCCCCAAGCCTACGGTAGTCTTCCAACCGTGCCGGCGAGGTGCGGCACCACCGAACACTTTCTTTTTAACAATACTTGTGCACATGGACTACGCCTAATTCACAACCGTGTACTTAGTTTGTGTTTCTCAACCAAGTATAATATCAATTATCCTTTATATCAATGAACACCCATACTTATTCATTATCCACAGCAATTATAAAAGAGAACAAAAATTGCACGATATAAAGGGGAGGGGCAACTCCCGAACAAGTCTGCCCAACAATATATTATATCAGTCTTTCAATAATACAATCATCAAGTATACTTGGCAAAACTCCAAGTCTATACTTAGTCAATTTTACAACCGAGGCATAACCCTGCCTTTACAACATTCGTGCCAATCTTGCACATTAGGAGGGTGCTCACCCGAGACACCAAGACCTCCTCCTCAAGCCCTGCACAAATCTGCAATCAACGTTTCACCCGGCACACCTTGCCAACCTTCAACAATAATCTCAAATTGCGCACTAACCAAGTGATGCGCATGAGCTATGCGCACTCCTCTACCAACTGTGCACTTCTCCTTGCTTATGCGAATATGAGTGAGTTCGATTGTTCGAATGAGTTCAAATGAACGCCAAATGCTATCCATATATACGCTTGGTAGAAGGGTGGTGGCTTGCCCAGCCGACCCCCTAACGTGTGGCTTGCACACCCCAACATTCGCCCATGGAACAGTCGGCCAGCCCACTGAACATGCCCACGCACATCGGGTATAAACCTCCTTCGTTTCCACGCCATTTGTTAAGTGTCGCAAGTCACACTTCCTTTCGTCACATTTCCTCCACACTTTCGTCGTTCGCCCGGTTGGTCGCACCCGCCCGTCGCACCGTCGCACGCCCATCGTGCGTGCGCGCCCGGTCGCCTGGCGCCCGCCCGTCGCACAATCAAGAAGGCGTTACACCCACAGTCGAGGAGATGGATGTGGTGGCTCTCGGCATGCATAAGGATATCAACGCAGTGGAAGGTAGCACAGTTATTATGCTAAGTTTTGAGTTCGATGGCAAGTGTTCTGAGAGGTCTGTATGTTGTTTTCGCATCCAAACAATTTTAGTGAAATAATTCGGGAGGAGGGACTCGACGAAGAGTGAAGTGCAGTGATTCCAGAAGAGATGGTGGAATCTTCAGCACTAGGTGAGGGTAATCTAGTGCGCATAGAGGTAGTTTCTCCTGGGCGTGAAGGGATTCTGGGATCGCACCCTCACCTGCAGAGGGACCTACCAACACCCATTTCATTTCCAAGAACTAGAATTATGTTGTAATGGCAAGGTTAGTGAAGGCTAGGGGACGAGGCAAGAGACCTCAAGCAACTAATCAAAAGGAAGAGCTTAGTCTCTCAAGCACGAGACATGGCTGGAAATTGGTCACCAACATCATTAATGAAGTGGCCAATGTATACCGAGAGGGGACTAGTGAAGAGATTAGAATTTTGATTGAGGAATGGGAAGTCGACCTGAACTGCCAGGCGAGCGCTATAAAGATAGAGATGGAGGATTGGCACACAATGGTTGCGGACCCTGGGCATAATCGAGGGCGAGTGACCTAGTTCAACCATACCATGTATCTATATTGGATTATGAAAAGCCTCATGGCCATGACCATGGAGAAAATTTCAATGAGCATGGTGACAACAGTGCAGGACTTTCCTAATTACAAACAGGGTTTTCAAAAGTTGCAATTCCAAATGCAAAACTATGATGGATGTCTCAGCCGCATCGAGAAACACTTCCCATGTCTTTTCTCATAGACAATGTTGCCTGGCTCTAATGCCAAGGATCCAACTTTGGTTGAATCTGCCTCTGCTGAGCAAGATAATTAGAATGTTAACTGGTTTTTAATTTTTTATTAGTACTTATGCAGATAGCTTTTACTTTTCAATTTGAAGTCATATATGTTTATATTCAAATAGAGTATGGGCAAGGACATGATATACAAACTTATATAGCTTCAATAGAAAAACTAATCACTTTTTTCTACTAAATGGCTTATCATGTTGTTAAGTGGCCAACAGATTGGTTTCTTGCTGAGAAAGTTGAAGCCACCTAACTAATATTATGTGCTTGTAACTTTCTTATATATTAATCAAAATGGAAGGATATACTAAGATAATATATATAATATATAATATATATATATATATATATAATAATATTTAAAATTTTTTAAAATCCTTTGTCAGTTTAGATAATAATAATAATAAAAAATAAATAACATAAATAAAAATAAAACTTAAAATATATTATATATATATATACGTTAAGCTTTTGCTTATGTAAGTGCAAAATTTCACTTTAGGATTTAATTATCTTTACCATTTCACAATTAAAAAAAATTTCACTATAGGGATTTTAGAATTAGTAAATTTGTGTATTACTATATATAAAGTGTTTCATATGTTGTTGAATGAAACCCAAACCCTATCCGCCATGTCTATTTTTTTTCAAATAACTTATGTTTACCGATGCGTTGTGTGATGTGTTTTATGATGCGTTGCGTTTTATATAACGCACCAGGTTGTCTATGACAAATTGCTTTGTTATATCAAAAAGATTGTTGTGTTTAGTTTTTTGTTTTTTATCGGGATGGCAATGCTTTTTAACATTATGTATGGCACCCTCATTATTTAAGTTATTAAAAAAACAGGTATCGATATTCAATAATTAAACGTATGGTGTGTTTACTAAATTAAATGCACCATTGCTCCTATGACAAATGACACCATTAAATCAAACCACTTGGGTTAAATTTTTTATGTTTTTGTTGTTTATTTTGATAGTTGTGTTTTTAACGTTATGTATTGCACCGGTGCTTCTATGAAAAACAACATTGTTAAGTCAAACCACTTATGTTAATTCTTTTTTAGGTTTTCGTTACTTATTACAATGGTGATGCATTTGTCGTTAGCGTTTATTCACATAAACGCACCCATTTCCAAAGTTTTTTTCGCTGAAAAGTATGTAATTTATTTATAAATTATATTTAATGGTTTTTGTATTGAATGTTACATGTCTTATATTGATAATGAAGTAAAGTTTAAGAAGTTGTTAAATAGTAAAAATATTGATCATCATAATGATAGTAATTTTAGAAAAGACAAATTTTTTATAGATTTTTTACAAATTTAAATTAATATGTTTAAATCACATGTAAATTTAACTAATATGTATTGGTTAGTGTGTGTCATGAAGAACCACAAAATGAGGAAGTTTAATAAGGTTATTTCTGATCTAAGTGCAAAAGAGCAAAAAAGCCTGATGGAAAAATTGTAGAAAGATGAATGAGGCGAATGAAAAAAAAATACTCTTTCCTCTGAGCAAGGCAGTTTGGGAGCCCATGACTAATAAGCTCCAGGGCAAAATCCGGAAATGGAAAAACAGGTCTTTGAATTTAGCAAGACGACTAGTGCTCACAAAAGCTATCCAACAAACTGTCCCCATCTTTATGTTTTCAGCCCTTCCAGCTCCTAAAGGAGTTATGCAACAATGCAGAAATATCCAAAGAGATTTTCTTTGGGGCAAAAGGGAAGAAAAAAAATGGGCTTTGGTACCCTGGGAAAAGATGTGTAAACCTAAGACACATGGAGGTTTGGGACTTGATGACCCTGAAATACTTAACAAAGTTTTGGGGGCAAAACTATGGTGGAGATGACTAAAAGATTTGGCTTCACCTTTGGGTCAAAATTTGGAAACAGAGCTATGCAAACAATTGGCAAGAAAGGGATCACATTAGAATGTTTGGGCTCAACAAAGGCTCCCACATTTGGAATAAAGCTTGGGAGAATAGAGACATTATTCAAAAACGCAGTTTCTAGGAAATAAGATATGGAAACCTTGCTTGGTTTTGGAAAGATAATTGGCAACAGAAACCTAAATTGTTAAGAGAAGAATTCGTCAATCTCAAGAACGATACTGACAACAAAGGGTTACTCAGGGTAAATGACTTCTGGGATCAGGAAAAAAGTGAGGGAAAATGGAGAATATGGAAGAACCTAGTATACAATAATGACTCCCTGTTGAAGGCACAGGCAGAAGCTTTCACAACCATCTTGGAACAGAGAAAGATTCTGACATCAGCAGATTCAAACCAGCTGAGATGGGGCACAAACTATGAAGGCAACTTTAACCTCAAAGAGGCCAAGCACATAGCCCTTGGGCATGAATTTCCAAACCCTGATTGGGTATGGAAGGACCTATTGCAGAACCAAAGCTGGATAAAAATCAAACTGTTCACGTGGCTAGTGCAACATAAAAAAATTCTGACCTAGGAAAACCTTAGGAAAAGAGGGGTATCCGGTCCATCTAGATGCCAACTGTGCGAATTACAAGAAGAAACTATGGATCACCTACTCAACTTCTGCCCATTCACATCCACCTTGCAGAACTAGGTAGCTTTAATATTCAGACAAAGAAACAGGGACATGGGCAACATTACCAGCACTTTGAAGAAGTGGAGGAAAAATTTCTTTGATAATGAAATAATCAACAAAGCTTGGGCTTTAGTTCCAAGATTTCTAATCTAGGATGTCTAGAAAGAATGCAACAACAGAATATTCAAGAACATGAAAGGTTCTTCCCAGAGCATCATGGCTCAAATTTTAAGTCAGCTCAATGAGACGGTAGGAACCCTCATTAAAACCCCCCCAAGGACCAACCAAAAGATACGGATGTGCAGATACTACTACATTTGGGTCTTCAGAAGCTTGTCCCAAAGCGAAAAAACATGAATGTAACTCATATACTAACTAATAAGGATTTATGGGAACCTCCCCTTCAGGGTTTTATGAAATGCAATATAGATGGGGCCTCAAAAGGAAACCTGGGTATGGTTGGGTATGAAGAAGTAATAAGAAAAGAAAAAGGTTTCATAAAAACCATCTTTCATAATCATTTGGGGAAAGCCACTAATAATATGGCAGAGCTCATGGCCCTTGAGCAATGCCTAGAAATATTGAGGGATTCAAATCTTCATAATACCGTAATTGAAGCTGATTCCGAATTGAGTATTAATTCGGTCAAGAAAATTTGCTATGGCTCAGCTCTAGATAAAGTATCGAGACATTGGTAGCTTTTGCAAGTTTATCAACGAATTCCACCTGCAGAACATGAAAACCCTTAGTTTTACTCATCTGCGCTGAACAACCAACAAATTAGCGGATATATTAGCTAATGAAAGTGTACTTTGTGCTAAGAGCAATAAAAAATATGACTGGATATAGATCCCCCAAGGTAGATTGAGGGAAGAGTGTCTCAGACAGGCGAATGTGGATAGGGATTTCTATCAGAGCAGGGGAAACTAGCAGGAGGTAGACTAATGGAAACAGAAGAATTTTGGTCTATACAGTGAAGCAGTGCATGGAAATATGCGGACAGGATATCTAGTCTTCGGGCGGGAATATGTACCCAGAACTCTACAAACCGAAAGTTCTCAGGCGGGAGTCAATATATAAGACAATTCTTTTTATGAAAACGAAATTCACTAAAGATCACCTTTGAATTAACTATGTCGGGAGCTTAGTTAACGTGCTCGCAGATAGGCAAAATGGAGGCAATCCTAGGAATTTCGCATGGCAAATAGCAAGGTGGTTACCATGCCAAACGGACCCGAAATTAACTTAAGCGGTGGCTTTATTAGACTTCAGGTCAAGGGGCGTTGTTAATTACAGTGCAAGTTATTCAGCAAGGTTGGGATCGGTGGATTTCAGGCAGATTCCATGCTCGAGGGTTATCATCCCATGCGAACTCGAAATCTTTTTATTGCTATCTCTATATCTTTATCGAGTCCAATTCAAAGCTTAAAGGGTTTGCATGTTATCTTTCCGAAATAGATCCTCGACCGTAAGATCTCGGGAGGCAGATCGCATGGTCTTAGCGAAAAATTGAATTATGGAGGTCATGATGTAATGTTTTGTGGACCCTTGGCCTGGATTGTGCGCCTTTGGCTCGGCTCCCAAGGCTTTGTGTGGCTCGATAACTATATGGCCCACATCTCCTTTGGGTATGTTGTACTTTATGTAATTTGTTTTTATGATATAATTAAATAGAAGGACCAACTCTTGCTTTGGCCAAAAAAGAATGAAAAATACTATTCAATATGAATTTTTTCTTCTTTTGAATTTTTATTAGTAGTATACTTAAGAATATTAGATAACATATTTCAATCTATTAATTCACATATATTTAATGTTCTACCATGACCAACAACGAAGAAAAATAATGTTATTCAAAGGAGAAAAAAATATAAAACATGTAAATGATGATGAATTGGTCCTTCGCTCATCTGGAGTGGTGCTAGAAGTTAATGAGGAGGGGGGGGGGCTTCTACAAAACTATGAGAGATATAGTGGAAAGAACACATAATTTCCACTTACAATACAAAAATCAATCCAATGATTCCAAATTAAAACTACAAGAAATGTTTCTAGAGCGATGGTCAATGAACCCTGTTAGACTTGTAATAGCAAAAACATACAACAACAACCAAAAATATCATTCAAAAATTAATATTCATAATTAAAAGGATTTTCTATAATTATATGTATATATTACTACAAAGCATTCATTTATTAATATCAATTTTGTTATATTTAGTTTTTATATATCAATATAAAAATACTTTATTATGTTTTCAAGAAGATTATGAAAATCCCAAAGGATCAACGAGATGATATCTGAATGTGCAAAAGAGTGTACAAGAAGATGGTCAAATAAATGGAAATAATTGCATCACAGGAGGAGCCATCTCAACAACAACATGCTTCAAATGTATGTAATCATAGAATTTTTCTTAGGTACATATAAACAAATAATTTAATATTTACTATTATTTTTCAAGTATTTTCTTGCAGAAAATAAAACAAAATGGGAGCGATATCAACAACAACAAGCTTCAAATGTATGTAATTATAGAATTTTTCTATTAGGTACATAGAAACAAATAATTTAATATTAACTATTATTTTTCAAGTATTTTCTTGCAGAAAATAAAACAAAATGGGACCCATTCAGCACATAAAACATAACGACAAGGAAGAAAATGGTCGATATCAAAGTTTGTGAGTAATAGTAAACATTTCTTTATAACAACTTAAGATTTCACTTTTGTATATTTTAATTTGTTTTACAACCGACATATAAAGAAGAGTCATCGAAAAAATTGATTAAGATTGGGTTAAATATGGGTTGTGAACATATGCTAGCATATCAAAAATTAATTGTGGAATTTGTAAGTGTTTATGTTATGTTTGTAATTAATATAACAAAAAAATATTTTATATTAAATCTATTATTAATTATGGGGCATAAAACTTGCAGGAAACAAAGTATGGAACACAAGAGTTGTTGCAAGAAGGCACAAGAAGTCTTGGTTTTGAAACCATGTATACAATTCATGACGCACTTCTTGCTATTGTACATTGTTATTCACTTTACATTAATGTATATTATTTATTTTAATTTTCATTATTTTCACCAATGTAGATACACTCATTACACTTTATTTTTATGTTTACAAATGAAACATAAAGAAGATTAAAGCAATCGATGCAATCAACAAAGCATTCGTCCAAATAACCCAACTCATGGAAGTAGCTCGAGCACTGATAACAATTCCAACGAAGAATGATGATTTATTTGGATATCAATGCAAGCTATTGTGTTTTTTAAAATAATTGTCTATGAAAATCAGACATTTTGTTTAATGTAATGGACATACTGTCCCAATTGAAAGATAAGAGGTTACTAATAACTATCTCATTTTTGTATAACAAAAAGCCTCTTATTCATATAGAATAAAATACATTTTAATTTATTCTATTGCATTGTCCAATGTCACTGTGAAATGTTACACCACTGATTAAATATAAGGATTATTAAATATTACACTGAAATGATGTGAAATCTGATGAGATAACAAATTAATCCAAACATCATATACAAATGTACTACTCAAAATTTAAATTATATGAATATTGTTAGAAGATATATGTCAGTTTTTTGATAAATAATGGATTTTAAAAATCACAATAATTACACTATCATAAGTCAATGTTTCTAAAAAGGAGAAAATAGATACCAAAACATCATATATTAATGCGAGTTGTCTTTAGTGCGAGTTTTTGGAAGCTTTTCCGATGGGTTTTTCTGGGTTAATTTCTCTAAAATCCGATAAGAATTTTTTGAAATCACAAGTTTGATAGCTAACCCCTGCCCAATCCAAGTGCCCTAGGGGTTTTCCATGGTTTTGAATCCATATATATAGTCAAAAAACCAATTTAAATAACACAAATTAAGATTTATCCTCAAAGTTTTCCATCGGATTCCCGCACTGGTAAATCCAAAAAATCGCACTAAAAACAACTCCATATTAATGTGCATCATCAACGATATTTATAATAATAAAAAAATGGTATCATATACAAAATCTCAGTGCCTTTGTAAAACAAAGTCGCACTAAAGACAACTCCATATTAATGTGCATCATCAACAATATTTATAATAATAAAAAATGGTATCATAGATAAAATCTCAGTGCCTTTGTAAAACAAATACGCACCAATGTGTTCTTTTACGTAAAAGCGTCAATGGAGCAAGACTTTTTTTTGCATGGCTCGATGCCTTTCTAAAAGGTACAGCACCGGACGTTGAGAAAAAATAAGCACCAGGGCGTTATTCTCTTCAAGCACGGGTAAAATTTGTAGTTAACCCCCTAGTACATTGTAATTCTTAAAGCACCGATGCTTTCATAGAACCAATGCCTTAGTGCTCCAAGATATTGTTTCCAAATCGGTGCATTCTTCAAATTAACAATACCTGTTCTTTTATATTAGGAGGGCACCGGTGTTATTGTGTAACTCATAAGCATCAGTGCAGTAATTTAAACAAAAGCACCGAGTCTGCAAGCTTTTTTTCCTGCCAAGATGTCGTTTCGAAAAAGTACACCGTGGGGCATTTGTTTAAGACATAAGCACCCCGGCAATGTAATTTTCAAGCACCAATGTTGTTTGCATTCAACCCATCGGTACTTTTATTTAAATTTACAACATCTGTGTTTTTATAATGTTAGCACAATGATGATGTTTTTCAATTAAGCACACTACTAAGAAACATCCGCTAAAACCTTTAGCCACCCAATTTTTTTTTGTTGGGATGAAGTTCCATTATCAACTCCACTAAATCATCCGCTACCCCAAACAAATGTTGTAGTATAATTTTATTTTATAATTTTTATTAATTTTATAACACTAAAAATCTTTGTTATAACCTCTAATAGAAAGTATTTTCCTTATAAGAGTTTTTTTACCTCTTATGAACATTGAAATTACATCAAATATAAAGATTGTTTAATTGAAAGGTACATGTGGACTCACCTCAAGGATTCCCTCAATAAGTGTGGTCTTGCCCACTTAATGGAGGATTGCCCCGACCATTTCTAAATATGGTGTAATAAGAAGGTAAGGGCACTCCTGCAGTGGAAATATTTATTACACTAGATTCAAATTGTCCAATTAACATAGGAATTCAGAGGTAGTGGTGTTACAATGAAAATTGTCTTATCAACGAAGTTTGGCTCGTTCCAAGCCTACGGCCACCTTATTATAAATATGCATTTGGCCTCCTGTTTCTCTCATCGGAATTCAGTGGAAGTTCTTGACGGTCTGGGATGTCAGGCTTGAGCTAGTCACTTTGTTAGCACTCTTCTTTGTGAATCCTCATGATAATGTGGATTTTGCAGATGTGATAGAGCGGCTGGTTGATGCCTCTTAGGCTCTGCTAGCGTTGCCTCAATCAACAGGGGTGAGAAATTAGTGGAACAAAAAATATCAGTTGAAAATAATTAATATTATTTTGTATTAATGGAGAAATGGTTACACAAGTTGTAACGTATCTCCTTAGTTTAGGATTTGTTCCTAGAGTTTAGGATTTTGGTTGCAACTTCCTGTTGTACTTAATGATGTAATCTTTCATTCATGAAGAGTAGAGTGAACGGAGAAAGTTCTCTTTGTTTGAGTGCAGTCTTCAGGTGTAGTACTCACCTGTGAGTTGTAACTCCTTTTTCAATTCAAGTCTGATTTTTATCTTGGTATCAGAGCTCAGAGTAGGGACAACCTTATTTTTTTTAGGATGCATCTTTGTACAGAACTGTAGTGGCGGTGGTGTATATAGAAGCTTCGTAGAATCAGGTGGACTGCAGTAACCCCTGTAGCACAGGTATCAGATGACTGATCATCTCTGAGCGCAAGAAAGGGTTGGCGCGGTTTTGACAGGAACAGTCGCGCCATTTTTGAGTGGAACAAAGGGTTGGCGCGGTTTTTTAAGGAACAGTCACACCACTTGGCGCGGTTTTGAGAGGGATAGTCGCGCCGACATGCCAGAAATCGCTATTGGCGCGGAAAATCAAGCCTTAAGCGCGCCAATTTCATGCCTCACGTTGATTTTGTTTCTGGCGCGGGTCTTTCACTGTCGAGAACCACCAGCCTCTTTCTCTTTAGAAGATCTGCAAATTTTTCTTTTTTCTTTTTTTGCAGATCGGCCTTGCCCGGTGATGGCACTTTGAAGCTTCAGATCTGCTCGGTGGCAGCAAATCGGATTTGCCCTGTGGTGGCGCATTGGAATCCCTGATCTGTTTGGTGGCAGCAGATCGGATTTGCCCGGTGGTGGCGCATTGGAGTCCTGATCTGTTTGGTGGCAGCAGATCGGACTTGCCCAGTGGTGGCACATTGGAGTTCCTGCTCTGTTCGGTGGCAGTAGATCGGACTTGCCCGGTGGTGTCTCATTGAAGTTGGATAGACTTATTCATCAGAGGATCAGAAATTTCATCAGTGTAATATGAATAACAGTATAGAATCATATCTCCACGAGTCTGGCAAACTCGATGGATCGAATTTCACCAACTGGAAATTCAAGATGCAGACTTTACTTGAAAGTGCAAATGTGTGGTCGATCGTTATAGGAAATGAGCTAAGACCGTGATCAACTGCACAAGAACAAGATTGGGATAAAAGGGAGACAAAAGCGAAGGTCATATTGAAGATGTTCGTCAAGGACAATATTATCCCACATATTAGAGACTGTAAATCGACCACTGACATTTGGACGACGCTCAAAAACCTATATCAGACGCACAATACAAACCGTGTCTTGTAACTCAAAGGCAAGTTTTTTGCATTGAGATGGAGGAGAATGAGTCCGCAGCTGGATTCATTGCTAGAGTTAAAGATCTGAAAGACAGACTGGGAGATATTAGAGAGAAAGTTTCCGATTCAGATCTGGTCACTATCACGATGAACGGAATGACTGATGAATACCAGGTGTTTATCTCAGTGCTGTCAGCAAGGGAGAAAGCCCCTGCGTTTGAAGAGCTGTCAGGGATTCTGCTACAGGAAGAAGAGTGGCGACAAAATTTGAAATCAAAGAGCAATGACCTTGCTCTGATGGCAAAAAGGAGACAGTATAGAGGGAAGCAGCATCAGCAACCGCAGCAGCAGCAGCAGAAAGGTGCCAACACATTTCAGAAGAGACCGTTTAAAGGTATGTCTGCTAATAATTTTCCCAGCAAAAAATGTTTTTACTGTGGAAAACCTGGTCATCAGATTAAAAATTGTTATAAGAGGCAGGCAGACGAAGGAAGAAACAAACAGAGAAAATGTAAGGGTTACTTTGTTGAGGAAGAAGAGGACCATAGCCACGAACTTCGACTATTTATAGTCGATTGTGCTCTTTCAGCTTTAAAGGGAGATGAGGACGACATATGGTATGTCGACTCTGGCACATCCTCACATATGACTGGTAAGAAGGAATGGTTTGAATTTCTTGAAGAAACTTCATGTGGGTTGAAAATCTATTTAGGAGATGACGGTGGATATGAGATCAAAGGATATGGTGACATTCCTGTAAAGTTACCTAGTCGTGACATTATACATCTTGAAAATGTATTGTATGTTCCAGGAATTAAGAAAAATTTGGCCTCTATCTCAATGATTACTGATCAAGACATGCAAGTTCAATTCTTTAAGACTCACTGTGTCATTAAAGATAGCCAAATGGAAACAGTTGCAACAGGAGTGCGCGTGGGGAACCTGTACAGACTAAATGTGAAGAGTATGCCATAGCAAGCAAGGGTTGTAGCTGGATTGACTCCCGAAGATCTCTAGCATCAGAGATTCGGCCATCTTAATCTGCAAGACCTCATTCTACTTCAGAGAAAAGGTATGGTTGATGGACTCCTTGTTTTCCATAATGTTACGCTGGATTGTGATGGATGTGCATTAGGGAAAATGCATAGAGAAGAGTTCCATTTGCATGTTAATAGAAAGGAAAGAGATATTTTAGAACTGGTGCATACAGAGATCTGCGGACCTATGCAAACTAGGTCATTAGGAGGAGCATATTACTTTATATTATTTACAAATGATTGCACTCGATTTTCATGGATATACTTTCTGAGTAAAAAGAGTCAAGCCTTTCAGTATTTTAAAGAGTTTAAATCCATGGTAGAAAACCAGACAGGAAAAAGGATAAAAATTATCTGCTCAAATCAAGGGGGAGAATACAAGTTGGGAGAGTTCGTGAATTTTTGCAAGCATAATGGGATTGTGCAACAGTTTACAGTGCCCCACACTCCACAGCAGAATGGAGTGGCAGAACAGAAGAACAAAACTCTTGTGGAGTGCGCAAGGAGCATGCTTCAAGGTAAGGGTCTATCAAATGGTCTTTAGGCAGAAGCTATTAACACTGTTGTGTATTTAAAGAATAGGATTCCTACTAGATGTTTAGGCTTCAAAACCCCTTTTGAAGCATTGTTTGGATTCAAACCAGCAGTGAGTCACTTAAGAATATTTGGGTCAAAATCTTATGCTCATATACCTAAGGCAAATAGGAAGAAGTTAGATCCCAAAGCCCTGAAATGTATGTTTGTTGGATATGGCACTGAGTTCAAGGCATATAAGTTATATAATCCTGTGACTCACAAGGTTTTTGCAAGCAGAGATGTTATATTTCATGAACAGGTTCAAAGAGAAAAGGATGACTCTAATAGTGATTGCCACATTCCATTGCTATTGGAAGAAAACAGTGAGGAAGATGAAGAGCAGGAGCAGAAACAAGAAGAAGAAGTAACAGATAATGTAATCAATGATGATGTAAGCCTAGAAAAGGCTGAAATAGACAGAGTTGAGGTAAGTCCCCTACCAAGGAGATTAGGTAGGAAGACTCGATTATCTTCTAGATTGAAAGACTATGCATTAATGTC
The DNA here is from genome assembly GCA_000404065.3 of Pinus taeda. Classification (NCBI taxonomy): domain Eukaryota; kingdom Viridiplantae; phylum Streptophyta; class Pinopsida; order Pinales; family Pinaceae; genus Pinus; species Pinus taeda. The sequence continues at coordinate 134,246 of APFE030327680.1, read as the reverse complement.
AAAGATTGTAAACATTGTAGAACCTGCAAATTATGAGGAAGCAAGTAAATCTGATGCATGGAGGGCTGCAATGTATGAGGAAATGGAATCAATAAATAGAAACCATACTTGGGATTTGGTTGAATTGCCTGAAGGTAAAACCCCCATAGGATGTAAATGGCTGTATAAACCAAAAACAAATGCAGATGTGAGTATAGAGAAACTTAAAGCTAGACTGGTAGCAAAGGGTTATTCACAGCAAGAGGGAATAGATTTCGATGACACCTTTGCTCCTGTAGCCAAATTAAACACCATTAGAATGCTAATTTCCTCAGCAACAAAACACAAATGGCAGCTACATCATCTAGATGTTAAATCTGCATTTCTGAATGGTGACTTGAAAGAAGAAATTTATTTAGTACAGCCTGAAGGTTTTGTGAAAAAGGGACAGGAACATCTTGTGTGTAAATTGAAAAAGGCACTTTATGGTTTAAAACAGGCACCCAGGTCGTGGTATGAGAAAATTGATTCATTTTTTGTACAGCATGGCTTTGATAGGAGCTTGAATGATCCAAATATGTATACCAAGTTTAATAAACAGAGGCAAATTATTTTGATTTCTTTGTATGTAGATGATATGATCATAACAGGGAATGCTAACAATTTGATCAAAGAAATCAAACAGCAAATGTCACAAGTGTTTGAGATGAAAGATCTCAGAAACCTTCATTATTGCTTGGGATTGGAGGTATGGAAAGATTCTGGACAAACTTATCTTACTCAAGGGAAGTATGCCAGAAGCTTGCTGGAAAGGTTCAGAATGGAGCAGTGCAGATCAGCAGCAACACCATTACAACAGAATTTAAAGTTGAGCAGTGGCGATGGTACTAAAGAGGTGGATGTCACTATGTATAGACAGCTAGTTGGTAGTTTGGTATATCTGACTACAACTAGACCAGATTTGGCATATTCTGTTAGTGTGTTGAGCCAATTCATGTCAAAACCACTCGAAAGTCACTGGGTTGCAGCAAAAAGTGTGTTGAGGTATCTTAGTGGTACTATTAATTATGGCATTTTTGTACACTGACACTTCTGATGTTATTCTAACAGGTTTTTCAGATTCCGATTGGGCAGGTAACTTGGATGATCGAAGATCTATCACAGGTTACGCATTCAGCATTGGATCCGGGGTCATAGCATGGAGCAGTGAAAATCAGAGCACTGTAGCTCTATCTTCATGTGAAGTTGAGTACCAAGCATTGTGTGCAGCCACATGTGAATCTATCTGGTTGAGAAGACTCCTCAAAGATGCAGGAGAAGAGCAGAAAGAGTCAACTATTATCAAAACTGATAACCAGAGTACCATCAAGCTTGCGTACAATCCAGTCTTTCATTAAAATACCAAGCATATCGACACTCAAATTCATTTTGTTCGAGAGAAACTACAGTGAAAAGAGATATGTGTTGGATATTGTAAAACTTGTGATAACATGGCTGATATTTTTACTAAGCCTTTTGGGCGTGTAAAGTTTGAATTGTTTAGAGGGATGCTTGGAGTTCAAGAAAATCCCTTTCTCCATTAAGGGGGGGAGTTGAAAATAATTAATATTATTTTGTATTAATGGAGAAATGGTTACACAAGTTGTAACGTATCTCCTTAGTTTAGGATTTGTTCCTAGAGTTTAGGAGTTTGGTTGCAACTCTCTGTTGTACTTAATGATGTAATCTTTCATTCATGAAGAGTAGAGTGAACGGAGAGAGTTCTCTTTGTTTGAGTGCAGTCTCCAGGTGCAGTACTCACCTGTGAGCTGTAACTACTCCTTTTTCAATTCAAGTCTGATTTTTATCTATATCATCTTTTCATCCTTTTATGGAGACATAAATGCTCACTCAGGGCATGGAAACATCAGATTCCTTGGGTGATTTAAAGGAGGAAATTATTTCTCTCGAACAAGGTGGTTGCTCTCGAAGTTACTTAACCCGCGGTCAATGGCACGTGTAACTCATGCTTTAGGCCCTTCTTTATCTGGTGAAAAAAGAGTTGGCGTTCTCAGGCCCCGGCGAGGGTGGAAACAGTGTTGGTGAAGTCTTCATGTTCCTTGGTTTTTTGCGGCTAGCTTGGGTATCCCTCATATATTTAGCATGAATTTTCTGCAAGTGTAGTCTATTGCTAGGGTCTTATTGCGGAGTATATAGCGGCAAAAACAATTGAACAAGTTGGTCCTCTTTCTTTCAAGATAGTAAACACTCAGTTTACTTTGATAAAGATATTCTTTGTTGTAACTATACTAAATTCAAATATAACGGTCTACTTTGATAAAGATATTCTTTGTTGTAACTATACTAAATTCAAATATAAAGGTCTGGGCCCTTTGCCATTTTTTTAAAATATAAATATATAAATAATTGTTTAGAAAAACAAATAAAGATATAAAATGGAGAAGTGTGAACAAATATTAGAAAAATAAAAATAATTGATAAATTTTGAAAATTTGTTTTATAGGGGTTGATAATAGGAAGAATGAATTGGCATTTTCATGTTTATGACTTATTATCAAATTATAAAAAAAATTGACAAATTTTCTGAATTTAATAATACAACTCACACATCTTTAAAAACTCATAAAGTGATATTTTCTCTATATAATTTGATATTTATCTTAAAATTTAAAAAAAATCTTTTAAATTTTGATAATAACACTCCAAACTCATAAATTAATAATTCAACTAACCCATTGTTAAAAACTTATAATAAATTGGACATTTTCTCTTTATATAAATTAATATTTTTATATTAAAATTTTGACATTGTTAACTTATACTAAATACATTTTCTCTTTTTATACAATTAATATTTTTATATTAAAATTTTGAAAGTCATTTAGATGTGATAGAATAACAGTGAAATTCTCTTTAGTTTGTTAATATAACTAACAAGTTGTTAACAGCGGCAACAAATTGATATTTCCCGCTTTTATAAATTGATATTTTTATCGTAAAATTTTAAAAAATCAATTAGAGTAGAATATTTTAACTTATTAAAATTTTTCATTTTTAGTTAAAAAAAATGTATTTATTAATATTGCAATTTTAAAAAACCAATTTCTAAAACAGATAAGCCGAGGAAAAAATGGAATATTCAAAATTTAATAATTTTATAATTAAAATAAATAAAAATATTTCTAAATTTATTAATAAAAAATAATAAATTAATTAATATAATGAAAAAATAGTGTTTAGGAGAGCAACTCCATCTGGCTATAGCTGTTATTCAAAATTCCTCCATTCATTGTACATATAGAAAAAGCCAATAGAAATGATACGGAAGTAATAGTTGGAAAGATAAAACTTCATTAAAACTAACACTAAACAAATAATAAGAGGGGAAATTTTTAAAAATGAAATTAAAAACATATATTTATAAATATTACCTGGTCCAAAAGAAAGTAGAAGGAGGAACTTGAAATTTAAAAATATAAAATAAAAATTAGCAAAAGAAAAAGTTGGTTTTTTTAAAATAATAAATAATAAAATAAAAAATTATAGAAAAGAAAGAGTAAAAATCTCATCTAAACTATTGAAAAGTAGGGTGTACTTAAAATATTTTAAGTTGCCAAAAACAAAAATAAAGGAAATTTGATTTATCTTATTTGAATGTGGAGAGTTCAAAAGGTTATGGATTCCAATAAATTGCTTTCCCTGAATTTTTAAAGTACAATTAAGCAGAAAAATGAAAACCAAGAAACCCTTCCAAACATCATAAACATATGACAAAGTGACGATGAAAAATGATTTTTTTAAATAATAAATAAAAAATAAAATAAAACTATAGAAAAAGAGTGAACTCGAACCGAATACATTTTTAAACAGTAAGGTTTATTTAAACTATTTTAAGTTTTCGCAAAAACAAGAATAAGGAAATTTTGATTAAAATAAGAAAAGTTGATTTTTAAAAAATAATAAATAAACAAAAAAAAAAGTGAAAACTCAATCCAAACATTGAAAAGTGGGTTGTCATTTAAACATTTTAAATTTTGCAAAAAGACAAAAATAAAGGAAATATTGATCTATGTTAGATAGTACTCTGAAAAATTTATGAGACATTCTAATTGTGGAGAGTTCACAACTTAAAAGTATGATTCCAATAAATTGCTGTTTTATTTTAAGAAAATTAAGCAAAAAAATAAAACCAAAAAATCCTTTGAAACATGTGAAAAAATAACTACTAAATCAAATATGAATATAATAAAAAGTAGTCGACAGAACATTTTATTTTTCATTTTGGTTAATTAATGAAAACAGAAATTGTGTTCATAAAATTAATGATGCCAATACTCAAATTAATATATTTAAAATATTTAGCTATTACAACATCATTTTATTTCGATTTTTTTCCTATTCCAACAGCGCTCCTAATGAACCCAGTAGAGTAAGGGGCTTCGACCCAGGATAAATTTTCTTAAAATAGCAATCTTTGTGATTGCAGTAAGGTAATGGGCTATTTGTTTTCCCAACAAATGAAATATGAAAGAAGCAGTTGTTTAATTTAATTTCATGAAGTGTAGTTGTTTAATTTCATAAAATTAATGCTGCCCGCCCGCCGTTTAAGTTAAGGTGATGGAAAAAGAATACATGTTGGTAATAACATGTTTAAGCAGTTGTTTAATTTCACAAAATTAATGTTGTTAGCATTTTAAGTTTATAAGTGAAGGTGATTAAAAAAAATACATGTTGATATTAATATGTTTTGGAATTTTTTCTATTACAATAACATTTATTTGGATTTTTTTCTACAACAGCCTCCTCATGAGTCCAATAGAGCAAAGGGCTTTCATGGAATTTCGTTCAATTACAATTATTTTATTTTTTTCCAGGTGGGTCTTGGAGCTTTGACTAAAATTTTGGTTTTCACAAATAATTTTTTAGAAGGAATAAAATATGTCTGAGTTTCCAGGTGGGTCTTGGAGCTTTGACTAAAATTTTGGTTTTCACAAATAATTTTTTAGAAGGAATAAAATAGGTCTGAGTTTTGACTAAAATTTTTGTTTTCACAATTAATTTTTTAAAAGAAATAAAATATGAAAAAAAGTATTTCCTATGTTATTATTAATTAATTTGGTGTTACAACAATGAGATTTTAAAAATGATTACCTGTTTTATATGTTATTCAACAAATTTAAAGAATACACAAAATTTTATATTTTATTTAATAATTTAATAATTATAAATAAAAATGATTAATTGTTTTATATGTGATTCAACTAATTTAAGAAATCACAAAATTTTATATTTTATTTAATTAATTTAATATATATTATTTAGTTGATTTAATGTAAAATGAATTATTAACCCGTTATCAAAATGATAAGAATCCTAACAAAGAATGGAATGAGTGACTATCATGTATTAAACTAAGCTTAAAGGAAAGGCATGTTCACATTCAATGTAAACCATGGAGATGGAGATGTAGTGAAACAAACTACATTTACAATGCTTTGCTTTGGGAATAGTAGGAAGGAAAAATATATTAAAAAATACATTTAATATCGACCGTAGCAAGGCATAATACATTTAATATCGACCCTTGGAAGACCTAGCAATGCATGTTTGGGTGGACTGTCAAATAAACAACCCCACAGATAAATGCTGGCTCGGATCTCTTGGCATGATACTTTGTTGCTAACGTATTTTATGCTTATGATGTGTATTATGTTCTATATTTAAACTTTTTTTGCATAAGAAAAGCCCATTTTACTTCCAATTTTCCTCTCAAAGATTTGATGCATATCTTACGAGGAGGACTGACTCTTTATACACCAACCATATAATAATAATAATCGTATATGGTTGTAATGATATTTTTTTTACAAACATAAAATATAAAATATAATTGTAATGATATTTTTTTCCCAAACCAATTTCTCTTTCTCTTTATTTATTTGAAGCAAAAAGAATTTGCTTCCTTCTCGAAACATATTCTAAGTGAGCTATTATTTCTCAATGCAAAGCACTCGTACATCACGAAAGCGGAAAAAATGTCATGACCTAATTGTAATTGCCTTCATATCATCTCTAATAATTTTATTGATTTTCAGTAAGAAAAACTTAATTTCCAAATATGCAAAAGATCACCCCACCGAAATTCACAAAGTTTTAATGAGAGAAGACAAATGAATTATAATGACCATCGAAAGGAATTGTTCCAAGAGAGAGCAGCAAAGTCAAAATTCATTAGCCAGCAGAAGAGCGAGCAATTAATTATTCAATGAATTGCACTAATATTAAAAAGTGTTGGGTTAGGTGAAGCATACATATATGTACCAGTCTATTAATGTTATCCATTGGAAAATTAACGCAGGGAAGTCAATACCCGAACCACTATCCTTGCGTTGAGGTTAAGCAGGAGTTGGAAACTACCTTGTTACTTTACCACAAGGCAAGGGGTGTCTGTGGTGCGCTCTTGACTTCCCTTTCCATTTATGAATGCAGTAGGAAATCCAGTTTCAGTTTATTTTTGTGGGTGAAATGCCAAGCAAAAGGCAGCGTTTTGACATTTCACACACACGAAAACGAAACGAAACGAGAAACAAGAGGCGCATGGTTCAATCAAGCGTTTTCACAGTTCAGAGCCGTCTTAATTCGGTCAACTGTACAGGATATGAGGCTGTTGACAGTTGCAACCGACCCTAAAGATAGCTTTGCTGTTGGCACAGAGTCGACTAAAATCTGGAAAGCCACAGTCAACAACGAGCCACTGGAGATTTTGTCATTAATGACATTGCTACCCAAACTCGACTGTGTGCCATCAGGCAAAATAGCAAAACCCGATGGTAAAAGAGCCACGTAGTTGGGATCACCACCGTTGAGAACGACATTCATGGCCACTATATCAACGGGAGCGTAAATAACGTAAGAGCCACATACATCAGTGCAGCTCTCCTGGAGAATAAGCATGTTACCCTGATTCGAATTCAAGTTCTACAAAAAGAAAAATATAAAATAAAATTAGACATTAAACATGAGATTTTGCCCCAGCAAAAAAATTACATTGGGGCACAGAGAGGAGTATTAACTTACGTTGACACGCAAAAGAGAGACACAATTTCCAGGATCTTGACCGTTGGCGATATGCGCCATTTCTTGGACTAAACCACCATTGGATAGAATGTCCCACTGCACACCACAAATTAAACCCAAAACAACACTAAAACATCCAGTATTAAGCCAAAATTTCCTATTAGCCCCCCTTTTTTAACGAGGGGAAAACCATTAATTTGAATGACAAGCGAAGTGAGTAATAATTATATTATATTATTACCTCGTTCCTCAAGTTTTCATCACGCAGGAATTGAAAGACTCGCATAGGAGGTGCAGGAAGCCAGAAGGAGGTTGCTGCGCTTAAGACAATGCCTGGAGGCCTGCCTGGGTCATCTACGCTCTTGCGAGTCATAACACGAACATCTTCAGCACCGCTACCAGAAAGAGTTGTCCAAGTGTGTGCATTAGAAGCACTCACACCAGCGCAGAAACTATTCGTCATGCGCTCCGCTAACTTGAGCATGCTTCTTCTCCCTTCCGGATTCGATATGACTTCAAATTGACGTGCATAATATATTATTAAAAAAAAACAAAAAGCACTATCAAACATGAAAACTGAGCCAGATTTTATGTGTATCAATATATGAAAAAGTACCTCCAAGGTCTCTTGCAGGTATATTGCAAGCTAGCATACTGGCCAAACGTTCACACTGCCTTTCCAGAGTTGATAGCCACCGTTTCGCGCCGAACGCCATACCACTGCTTACCAACTTATCATAAATACGGTGCACAGCCCTCTCGTCCACTTCAACATGTTCAACCCACGTAACCTGTAGCAGTATAAACAGTAAATTACGAGAGCCGTTGTATGTTTTGTATATATATAACATTGAAAGGCCATTATTAACATGTTAATGAATGAATATATATATGCCTTGGAATAGCCATTGGGCATCTCCTGGATAAGGCAACCGGACGGTCGTCTTCGGCATCTTAAAGTCGAAGGAGGACAGTTGGGATGGGGTTGCGGGTTCCCACGCAACGTGTCAAGAGAGACGTCCACCACGGCCCATATTCCATCTGAATGTTGTTTACAATATCTCACGAAGTAATTTTCTCTAGTAGGCACCAGTGGAGACGGTACTTGGAATTCTGCATACATCTGTTCAATTCCCACACATTTCGTAATATCATTAGTCGCCACTATCGTAAGAATATGCAAATTAAACAAATATTTCCGCATTAACAGCTTGTATCTGTAAGCGTAGTACTACTTACCACTTGCAAGGCGCCATTGAAGTTTCCTGCCACTCCTGTTGAAAAAATTTCCAGTGTGGACGCACGAGATACGATGCACGAAAACATACTTGACCATTGGTTCTGCCAAAACACAGTTTCAAAGTCAACAAGCTCTTTCTCACCATAAACCCCAATTTAATTCGAAACTGAAATGAGTTGGAATCCGTATTCTTCCAAAATTATATTCTCAAGGTAGTGCGTACGCTACTCGTGGTGCATATGATATTTATAATGTTCAATAATATCCTAGCTGTGCAGCAGTTCAAAGCCTTCTTTACCAGACTTTTGAAGTGACCCCGATTTTCTATATTATGAGGGAGGCTTCATATTATAATCATCATGATGGGATGTCAGGGTTTTTATTGAATGGACCAAGTCTTCTGCGTATTGAAAACTGGACTAGGATTGCACAAACATTGTTTGATCACCATTTCCAACAGCTTGCAAAAATCCTAGTTTGATAACCATTTCCAACAGCTTGCAAGAATTTGGAAACTTGAACAGGTTATATGCAATAGTTTAATGTATTTGTTTAGAGACACAAAAAAATTCCCAGTTTTATGTATCTTGTTTAGATTTCCAGTTTTTTATTTCCATTTAAAAGAAAGCAAAAGGAATAGTTTCTGGGCTCAAATACAAGGCAAAGCACAACTAGGGTTTTCCATTGGAAACTTTGAACTTGACAAATTAAACAAGCCTCGCTAAAACCCAAAGAAGGGTTTGTCGCCCTGTTTGTTTCTCAGACTTCAGTGGAAAATTCTTCATGTAAGGCTGTAAGAGCTTCGAGTGTTTTGTAACAGATGAGAATGATAAGAGTTCTGATTGTGTTGGTAAAGGTTGATATTTCAATAATGTTAGGGAATAGACATACATAGATCAAGAGGATAGACTGCTGTATTCACCATCATGAAAGCAATTCTAGTACATCGGAAAATTATTTCCTGTAATGACATCCTTGTCAATATACCCCAAGAAACAAGCTGGACTAAACATATGGGCAAAAGTTTGGAATTTAAATGTCTGTCCTTGCCCGTGTAATGAGGTTTTAGGCATTTTAAAAAATAGATGTAACCTTCAATTCACGCATGGTTGAACTACGCATGCCGCATTTTGGTGAACAACATAAGCGCTGAGAAGCCTAAAAGTGTGTATATTTAAATTCTAGGAACTGATACGTACATTTATCCCCTTGACCCACTCAAAAAGCTTGCAATAACATTTTTAAAAACACAGAAGTCAGATTTACAGTAAGCTCGTCCTCAAGACATCATATTTTTAGGGCTTGTGGAGAAATTAGTTTGGCTTGTCCTTAACTAATAAAATCCAGTACAATCTATTTAAAAAAAAAAATAACAAAGATATTGTCGAGATGGTCATCACGTTGACTTTATAACGGCAAAGAAAAATATGTCCACCATTATCTATTTTAATATATCTCTTGCCTTGTATCACAAGACAAAAAAGTTTCTAAATCGATAATCATCAGTGTATGAAACCATATTTATATCCTAATCATCGAGCGACAGAAAATTCAGTGCAAGTCCATGTCCCTCAATTTCTTTTAAAAGAGGACTTACCCACATGGATTCAGTTATATGTACTGCTACATTTTGACCAGGATCCAGCTCGTTGGATATTTCAATGGAATACTTAGGCTATAAGAAGGCCATTTTTATTAATTATTAGCGTCGAAGCGACAGGGATTCGGAAACAGGGAAATAAAGATGTGAGTTTCGATGAGGCCTAGAAGTTAGAAGGTACCTCTCCCAATTTCAAGGATGCCAAAATTCCAAAAATATGTGCCCTCTATTCATTGTAAATAGCCTAAACACAATCAATATATGAACCTTCCTTCAATATTACTTTTTAATAATACAACCATGCATGCTTAAATAATAAATTGATGAATTAAATATTGCTTTCAGATCATCCAAAAAAGCTTACACACCAATGACCTTGTAGATGTATCATCAACAACAACAAAACTAACCTCAAATATAATGTAACCTAGCGACACATCAACCAAATCTGCATGTGGCTCTGAAGCACTGCCTTCATAAATAGGTGAATCATGCTCAGGGTATACATCCTAAATACTAAATACTTCTGATACGGAAATTTCTTTATGCAAAGCTAAGTTTTTCTACTCGTATAGGTTAACTTGTTCTCCTCAGTGAAGTGGACAAAACTAGAATTGGAACAATTCCTCTCAACAACTGAGGAACAAGCAACTTGAAACAACAAATACACACTAATTTGTCAGGCATATATGGAATTCCATCCACATGCATCCTCCACCATCCAATACCTTCCCTTATCCCACTACAAGAAGGCCTCACAATAATTCTTATCAAGGGTTTCTATATGACACATATCTAACCCTCCGTCATAATTGAACAGCCTTACCCTAACACATCTAACCCTACGTCATAATTGAACACCCTACCCTCACACTTCCATCAACCTTTGTATATTTGAAACAGCCTTATCTTACATTTTTGCAGTGCTCCACAAAGACACGTCCCTTGTTGTTGCTCGAGAGTTCTAAAGGGTAGCATCACAATGCAATATAACTTGAAACAAGTCCAGACTAAAAATGATATACTCAAAAACCAGCTTCAATCCATCTATCCGTAAGGCTTTAAGTGGAAATCAATGCACCTAAATTGATAGAACAGCTGAAAATCAAGATTGCTCAAGTTAACATTCCAAGAAGAAAGTTGGCATGGTGGATGCAAACATATTTGAGTTGAATGCGGCAAGAACATAAAAATTAATATATGGGTTGCAATGTCCATACCACATCCATCATTGTCTCGACCAGATTGATTGAGCTCATGATCACAAGGGCAGTATCACGAGACGCTTCTTGTGTCTTCACTCCATAAGGCGATCTAGAAGTCGAACCTAAGTTGCCACGAGGAAACATTCGAGTGTACTCCTCCTGGCACAGAATTTCACATCCATCCTCAAAACGGGTAGTCCAAAGAGGGTCGCACACTTGTGCCATTTGGACTAACTCCTCCATAGCTGCCACAGCTACCTCTACCACCATTGGCTTCTCAGAGTCTGCCAACACAACGTGCCTGCTAACGATATCCCCGCCAGCTGTTCCATGAAAATCTCCCAGGCACGATGACCCTCCTCCGCTGCCCAGATCTAATGTCGATGAAGAAAGTGTATTAAGACGTGTTACTGGAGATGGCAGAGGCTTCCCCACGTATTTTGCAGCAATGCCCGAAATGCGGTCGACCTGCAGACAATTTTATTAATACATACACGCCTTTTGGGTATCCTTAATGATATACAGTCTCTTTAAAAGAGTTGTTTGAATTAACTAACCTCTTCTCTGAGCTTGGCGTTCTCGATACGTAACTGCTGCTCATCAAATGAAATCTCTCCCAATGTGGCCGGACCTCCACAGTTGGGACATGTTATGCTGCTCAAAGCATCTCGGTACCTCATGTTATCCAGACGAAGCTTCTCATTCTCTGATTTTAGCATAATATTATCCTGCCGTTCATGGTGAGCCTATACGCATACACACAAGAAGGACCAAAATATTATTTCTGTTCCATGATCTACCCACTAATCGCAAACCCAAACAAACGTTATGTGGGGTATAACTAGGTTACATTCTATAAACTTATCAGCTCCCCCAAACACTAACAGTCGAACTTGAAAAACTATGTTTCAATGCAGACCTTCATTTGAGTACGTTTGTTCTGGAACCAGAATTTAATTTGGCGTGGCTCGAGGCAAAGTCGCCGACTGAGTTCCTGCCTCTGTTTATCATCAGGATGCGGACACTCTCGAAAGAACCTATAAAACAAGAAGAGGAAAATCGGTTTCATTAGTTTAGTTGTGATGAAGGCATGGATCCATCAGAAACAAAACCAAACCCTATTTATATCCTTACAAATCCTCCCCACTGCCCAGTGTTCTCTGAAATTCTTTACTGCAAAGTTTAAGTTAAGTTAGTATGTATGTATGTATGGGTAATAAAAGGGTCACGCACATCTCCAACTCTTGAATCTGATGCTGGGTATGCCGATGGTATCGTTTTTTGCGTGACCGTGGATCCACATCCTGCTCTTCTCCAGATGCTCCCTCGATGTTTTCGCTTCCGGATTTACTCTCAAATTCCTCTTCTCTCATTTTTTCAAGATCTGTTTCCGCCGTTTGGCTGTTCTGACGTTCTTCAACAAGTCTCGGCTGTTTCACAAACAACAAAACTGCATCACAGGAGAAAGTGAAGTGCGTGCGGTGGCCAAAGCCACTGAAAGGACTATTATATTCTCAAAGTATATAATAAACCCTAACCAGCCTTCCTTTTTCTACGGACGCATAAAATCTAAATAAAATAAAATAGGAAAAGATGGAAGAAAAGCAACACAAGGGTATGGCCGCGTTGACTTTAGAGCTTTAATCTCGAGATACATTCTGTGAACAAAACATACCTATAGGATGGATGGATGAGAGTGAAATTGTTCTTCTTATAAAATCCGGCCTACACAATCTATTCTCTGATCTCGGCTACCTCTTTCCTACAAACTCGGTTATGTTTTTCCTTTCCTTTTTTTTGTTGTATTGTATTGTAGCACGGACAACGAATGTATCAAACGAAAAAAATGGAAAAAGGACCATTTATATCTCAAATACTTGAGGCAGAGAGGGGACTAACCGGCGCAAGAGAGAGACCAGAAGAAGTGAAGGAGGGTTTTGCTATTAAAGAGGGCAGATGCCTTGCATGAACCATTAAGCCTTCCGGCATCTTTGCTGGCTGCTGCAGCTCCTCCTCCACATACGATGGATGTTTCAATCTCCCCTTCCCCACCCCAATATTTCTTGGTTACTATCCTTTTCCCATTTTCTTCCACAACAATCTTGATGCCAGGATTCAATTCATCTAATTTATACTATATCTTCTTGCTTCTGCTTCTTGCCACTCTAGATTCTGAAGCCCGCACACTCTCTAGATTCTGAAGCCCTCACAGATTTATCACTACCACCGGTAGTCAAGGCCCCGATATTTTTTTTGCCTGTCGTACACCTGGAAAAATCTCTTCCACTGTTTGTCTCCGAGCGAACTGTTCGTTGAAATGATGCGGTAAAAGACAAATTTTGGAAGAAGGTCTCTCTTCACGTCTAGAGAGAAAGAGGGAGAAGGAAGGTAAGTCAAAAGACTGTTGCCAACTCTTCCTTCTCGCTCTGTCTCCCCCTCTCTCGAATCTGAAAACTTGTGGCAGTCAAACCCAAATCGATTTTTACAAGCCCGGACGTGAGTCTGAGTCTAAAAGACTTGCAGTGCAGAAAATTATGAAAACATCTGATAAGGGGAAAGGAGCAGTTGCAGAGGAAGAGCGTAGCGGGTGCACAGGTGTAATGTAAGGGGAGGCGGAGGATGAGCCGTGGCCGTAGGCGGCAAGGAGGATTAATTGTGGCAGAAATGCATTTAATGAAGGCGTTGCAATTGCATGATGTGTGGGGATGGGTTTGGAAAACTGTCTGCCTCCTTAGCGAATGAAAGGCGAGCAAGGAGTTAATGCGCCACACATAAATTGTTGTTCCTCCACCTCCTTCGCATCGCTTCTGGTGCTCTACCAGCAGCAACAGCGGAAGAGCATTTACTACGCTGGAGGACGAAAATCGATACACGAAAGTAAGTGGATGGATGGAATTGGGAAGCATTGGATACTTCAATATCATATCGATACTTACGGCCATCATCGCCTCAACGGCGTGCCACATTTAACGCTCTAATAACTCCCACACTGCAAATTGCCATCTTAACGCCACTCTCCAAAATATGGAAAGCCGCCTTTACCGTTTCAACAAACTGTTACCTTTTTAATACCATTACAGAAGCTTTATAAACACAATTTAGGAGTGTAGCGGGTATGTTTCGTTTTGGCCATAGCTTTTCCATTCTGAATACTATGTAAACACAATTTAGCAGTGTGGCGGGTATGCTTGGTTTTAGCCTTTACATAAATCATAGCTATTCTGTTCTGAACTACTTCACATGAGTCTGGGATAGGATTTATGGTGATGACCATCCAGATTTCAATCAAATTTGAATGGCGTTGTTTACCGAGGAGATAAACATAATTTTGTTTAGAATATCTTTTTTTAATCGAAATTTCGCCATTTGTGAATTGTAAAATTTTAAATTTTTAGTGTTTCCCTATTTTAATATTAAAAATGGATTTAGTTTTATCAATAAATTAAAGAGAGACCCAAATTTAAGTTTTTTTAAAAATTCGAATCAGAGCTAATCAAAAATCTACCCAAACTATTGAGAGTATTAACATACTCTTAAATGTTAAGTTACCCTTTTAATTTCCTTACTTAGAATGTTAATTTATCTTTTTAATTTTCTGATGTTATTTTTGGACATGAAAATTATGTAGTCTCACCAACCAAACTTATAAAAAAACCAAAAACAAATAAATAAACAAAAATCTACCCAGAAAAAAAAATCCTTTGTTGGGCAAAAATGTCCCTTACTGCACAAATTTGAATTTATCATGAAAATTTGATGATGATGATGATGATGGTTAAGGTCCGCTGAGACTAAATAATGATCTATCCGACCTAAAGACAAATTATTTATTTTGATTTAAGATTTTATTCCTATGCTCAAAAAGCTTGGAGAGAAGCCTCCCGAGTTCACTATAATTTTGGCATTGTAAAAGGCTAGGAAGGTCAGTGTTGTAACAAAGGTTGTGAAATTGAGATCTAATGTGGTTGTATGTAGGGCACTCTAAGAGGAAGTGGTTTTCATCCTCGATGCTCCTATTCTCACAAATATGGCAGATCCTTTCCATCCATGGCATTTTAGGAACTGCCCAGCGGCAAGTTTCACTATGGAGCTCATGAGAATTCGTTCTAATCTTTGCTATATTAATTTTCTTCTTTGAGCTAGTTAGAATAGAGAGATACTTTTGATCTTCAAGGGTGGGGTTGATGACCTTCTTATAATAACTTAATTTTCTTTTAGACGCTAAATCTTTCTTACACCACAATTTTTCTTTGAACTTAGAAGTAACAATATCTTTAATGTTATTTATGTTTTGCAAAGCATCATTCTCATTGATCTCCCAATAGTTTAACCAGGCCCTTGTGTCTTTATGCCATCCTCGGCTAAGCCTTAGGTGGTTTTGGCTGGAATTTAAAGCTAGCTTAGGAAGTCTATGATTGTCTATGTTATTGAGTTTGTGCTTGTACAACAGAAACCTGAGCATAGCAAGGCTCTCAATAGGAGAAAGACCTGCTTCTATAAGGAGAAAGACCTGCTTTTACACAATATTCAGATCAAATTTCTAAACAAATTTCGGAATCTAATTTAGATGTCTGTGAGTGTCCTATTGCATATCTAGAACACAAGTCATGGAGGGCATATCATACTTTTTATGCAACTATTAAATTAGCGGATTATATTGCCAAGATACATAGAACTAGATCTTGTTTTCTTGGTCTTCCACAAACACTCACTACTATTGTGATAAATTATATGACTTGAGTAGTAGCCAAGGGAGCTTCACATGATTGGATAGGAGAGATCCATGATGGTGTTGTTGATTAGCAATACCATCCTTCTTCATCACAATTGCATAGTAGATATAATATGCATTATATTTTCAGGAGGGTTTGGGGGGGTTCTTTCCATTGGATTTTATTCTTTACCTCACCATTTTCATATTTTATTTTTCATAAGTTGTTATGTACATTAGTATCTATCATAGCTGAAAATGGTTGGCACTCATATAATTGTTTGTACATGAATACCTACTTATTGGTTGTGAATCCTGATTATCTTCCTGATTCAGAGGTCTTGTTTTTAGTTGCATTTGGACCCTAATTCTTGATATGATGTTTAGGGGGGCTCCCCCCCCCCAACTATTTTCACTACAAGTCTAAGGGAGCCAGTGAAAATTCTTTGGAGCCCCCGAGCAAGGTTTAATTGTAGCACTCCAAACATAATTTTTTGGAAATCTTGCCTTGTAAAATATTATAATTTCATAGTCAATTTGGATTGTTCATCATTGAGTCACAGATATGAAAGTAGATATAATGTTATTGGTTTTTTCATTGAAGGAAACCCTCTTTTTATGAGGGAATCGTATTGTGACTATGTATTATTGAGAGAGCATTGAGATTGAGAGAGAGAAGAGGAGGTTGCAATGGATGTGTTGCAAGTTGCATCCCTTCATTTTGTTGGATGGAATAAAAAGAAGAACTTGTTATTTCTCCATGGATGTAGCCCAAATCATGTGAACCATGTATATTAGTGTCATTTGTATTGTTTCATTCTATGTTTTATTTCCGCGTTCATTTTTATTTGTTTCTTTGTAATTTTATTAATAACACTAACATGTTGAAAATTGCCAAAATTTGTTTTTCGTGCACATCCTAGTTATGGTTTGGAAGGTTTGGTTACATGCACATTTCTTACCACTTTCAGAGGAATGCTTATTTTAGTAATTTTTATTTCTAGTAGATGATTCCATATAAGATGGCACACCATAGTGACTAGGAAATGAAAAGGATGTGACATGGCAACATAGTGCACTAACATGGCCTTATCTATTATCTTTATTCATTGTCTTATCCATTATCCTTATCTGTATCCTCCTCCTAGGCAAGTGAGCAATTATCCTTAAGTAGGCTTTTTATTCTTGGAGTTTACTATAACCAATCATCCTTATATTCTTCAATAGACCTTATCGATTAGACTTTAGTCCATTTTTGGTGGCTAGTTGTATTTATAGAGTTTAGATTTGCATGCATAATTTTCCATCACATGCATGATATGTAATACCATGGAAAATACAGTGGGTTGCCAAAACTAAGCTCATAAACCACCATTTGTAAATTCATACTTTATAGGAATAAGTATGCTTTTGAGGAGTTAGACCTTATTTTCTAAGCATGAAATTACACTCCACTTGGCTTGTTATTATCACTTAAGTTCTCACTATGGCATTATCTCCATTTTTTATTGGCTAGCTGCATTTTTGGGTCTTGGGCAAGTTAATTGAAACTAAGAGTGAGTTTATTTCATCTTCGCATCTCTAAAATAAACAAACTCTATTTCAAAAAATAAACAAACTCTATTTCATAGTTTTATTTTTAGTAAAAATAAATTATCTAAATGCTTCTAATATCAAATAAAAATTGAAACAACATAAATCATTTTTTTGGAAGTAAATTGTAATATTTTTCCTTTGTAGATTATTGTATACTTTAGTCTTAAAACAACCTCTACATTTAAAATAGAGTGATAAATATTTAGTAACTAAACACTGATAAGAAGCAATCTGTAGTCAAATTGTGAGAATATTGAAAATTTTCGAGTTTTGGAAGCAAGTGAAAATGCACAAGATACCGAGGTTTTTTTTTTTTGGTAAGGATTTCAAGTTTCACTGTATATGCACATCTATGTACTTTTATCAAAGGAAAATATGGGATATTAATAAAGAAAAGACTAAATTATAATTATTTATAAATTTGGAAATGCTACAGTCTAGTATGATTGGTAAGGTGTCACTAGTCATCAAATGTTGAATTTTGTTCATGTGGTTAAAATTAAAAATTAAAAAAGTCTCAAAATTAAAAAAATAAATATACTATAAAAATTTAAATAATGTGGGCTCATAAAAAATAATTGCACTTGAAGAAATTAGATCTCTCGTGACTCATTTTAGATCTGTATTTAAAATGGATCTATGTTGGTAAATAAATAAGTACTCATATAACGCACATCTAATAAGATATAAAATATATATTTCCAAACTCACCAAACTTGAAATGGGAAAGACTCTAAACCAAAACGAAATAAACCGGCATAGATTCATCTTAACTAAGGATCTAATATGAGCCTAGAGGGATCAAATTTCTTCACGTGCAAATTTTTTAGAGTGCAAAATACAATGTGTTATTTTTCATTATTTAAATTGTATTCTTGAATGCTATATAGAATATATAGGACTAAATAAAAAATTTAACCATAAAAAACTTATTTTTTCTATATATAGATATATATGAAGTTGATATCGACATCAATTAGTTAACATAGATCTTCAAATAGTTTACTTAATTCTCTTGTTAAAATAGTTTTAGAAAGTATAAGATTTAAACATTTGATTCACACACTTTTTTTACTTCTAATTACTTTAAAATATTCTCATTTTTTTTAATTATAATGGACATTATTTTTTTATTTAGAGCATAATTTTTATTTTTATTTTGTTTTAAAAGGACACGAACAAAAAAACGAACGAACTTACACATCTTCTTATACTGTATTGTAGAATAAACCTTTCAACTCAATAATAAAAAATACTTTCATTTATATTCCCTCATTCTGACTTACTTACTCAACACTACACCATAGATAAAATAGACCCAATCTAATCGCTATTATCTATAAGCACAACCAAAAAATACTAGAGTTGAAAGAGCAAAGGGGAATTGCAATTGTATAAATTTTGAAGTGTTATGTTACTCTAATTCCTTATATAATAACATAGGCATAGGGTCGATCTACGACGACATATCAAAGGCTTTTCACTTCTACGAACTACAAGACAAGCAAGGTTATAAGCCAAACAAAGAAAATATATTGACCTTGGCTAGTAGGGAAGAAGAATAAGAACAAATGCTTTCACTTTAAGTGTGTGCAAATATATTTTTTTCATGTATTTTTAGTATTTGTCTATATTAATTGTCGAAGGCTTTTTTATTTCAACTTAAAGTGGATAAGGATTTGTTGATTTTTTTTATTTTTTTAATTGGCAGCTTAAATGATTTTTAAGGGAATATGCTTAGAATATGTTTAGTCTTAATGCTTATCAAGAGTTATAGTGTGTTAGAGTTTGTTAGGTTCCACTAACTTTTAATAAATTTAAAAAATTATATTTGTGACAAGCGGCTTCCCTCCCACCAATTTCCTAGAGATTTTAGATTATCCCAATTCTAATAAGCTCATCCATGATAAGTTCTTCATTATTATTTATAACATTCATTTATATATAAGCAAATTTATTGACCAAAATGGTCCATTAATTTTAATAATTTAAAAAAAAATAGATTCTTGCCAAGTGGCTCCCCACCCACCAATTTCTTAGGGATTTGAGATTATTTCAATTCTAATAAGTTCCTTCGTGATAAGTTCATCATTATTATTTATAACATTCATTTATATATAAGCAAATTTTATTTAGCAAAATAGTCCATTTTACAATAAATGTGATTCGTTTTTTCTCTCAAGCTAAAGTTGACCCATAACCTTTTTAGACATGGTTAATTAAGTAAATGTGTGCATTGATAAAGTATTCTTCATGTTGCAATAGTTTTTTCTGTTATGTTTATGAAGCCTTCACCTATATCAACCATATTAATATTTTTAATGTGATTATACTAATACACTGCTCAATATGAATACAAATGGTATAATAGACATGTGATAACATCTTTCCAACATTTTTTTATAAAACACTTATCAATACATTGTCAAATATCCTTACCCCTTTTCTATCACTATTAACTATGTGACACAAGATTTGATATATATCATTTAAATAAAAATAAAACATTTTTATTTAAAAAAACAAACCAACCTTCTAAATAGTCAACTAATTTTCCATTTCCTAAGGTAATTTTGATTAATACCTCACTTCTTTTAACATACTAAAAACTTCACCACGGGGCTAGTAAAAATATTCACAATCACAATACAAAATGATGAAAAAGCCCACAACCAATCCATATTTTAGATAAAACAAGAAACAAACCCGCGTAGTCAAAAGTAAACGACCAAAAGTAAATAAAGATAAAGACCAATTAATTATTCTTAGTTAAAAAGGCTAACTATTACCAAGCGTGACAATCTTGTTAATATATTTTGTCACATTTTACAAAAGTGCGCATTCATATAAATAACAAACAATGGAGTGTGATATTAAAATGATGTAGATATATAAAATATATATGTGAGTAATGTTGGGGTGAGGTAAGAATATATATAATATAAATATTATATAATATATAATTAAATTTTTTATATATATAAATCGAGTGGTGAAGAAAACTATATTAAAATATAAGGAAATAATTTAAAATTTATTAAAATATGATATGATATGGGTGGGTGTGGTGTAATGATAAGATATAATCTTTAAAATTACTTACATAATAGATAGATATGGTGGGTGTTTGTGGAAGGAAGTATAATATAAATGACTTATATAATATGAAATGATGGTTTATATAAATGATATGTGGGTGTTTGTGTGAAGGATAGATATAATTATTAAAATGTACTTACATAATTAAATATATATGGTGGGGTGTGTGAAGGTTAAGAATAATAAAATTATTATAAATGAATAGGATATGGGTGAGGTTTGGTGTAAAGATAAATATAGAAAAATAAGAAAAATATTTTTTAATTATAATTTATAAAAAAAATAGAGTTGAAATAGAAATAAGTAAATTTAAGTAACGCAATATTTAAGATATTATTTGATTATGTTTAAAGTAGGTTATTAATTTATGATTTATATTTATGAGTATTAGTTGTAAATGACCAATTTTTTTTTATGATTTTGAATATTTTATTTAGCACTTATTATATGAGAGTAAGTTATTGGTGTATATTTTATATGGTTCATTTAGTACTCATGGCATTAGATGATGTTCACAAAGGTGAACAAATGGAATTGAAACAAGTAAAATGAATCACATGACATCAATCATCATCTCTACAACTTTCCCAATAACTAGTACCTCCTAGAAGGTCACCCATCCCAAGACTTCTCTAGTTCAAATGCACTTAACTATGGAGCTTTCCCCACAATTAAGCCCATTGAACAAGTAATCTTGAAAATGGGATCTCATATGTTGGATTGCAAAAACCTGTTTATGCAATAAAAAGAGTGAAGGGAACTCTAACTAAATAGTTAGTAAGTCACAATACTTGTTAAGGTTTTGCAAATGGGGTAGAAACCTAAATGGACTTGATTATTAGGAGAGATATAGTTAAGACTTGCACTTGAATAATGGACTTGATTGAGATATAGTTACGTGCACTTGAGTAAAAGAAATATCGGGATTCATAACCTCCCAAGAAGTCATAATTACTAGGTTCAAGCCCCAAAGATGATCGTTGATGTTATGTGATTCATCTGGCTAGTTTCAATTCCACTTCTTCACTCCTCTAAGCATCACTCAATGTAATGAGTACTAAGTGGACTATCTGAAATCTTAACAAGTTTGTTAGTTATGACTAATACTCATGGATATGGGTCATAGATTAATGAATTATTAATAATTAGATAATCTCAAAATAGTATCTTAATAATATAAATATAAACATAATAAAAATATAAATCAAAAAGTATATATATAAAATAGGTAGGAGGGATGAATGTTTGGTGTGAAAATGAGAAAAGAAAAAATAAATAAATAAATATTATTAAAAGAAATTTGAAATTTAAATGAGTTTTTTTTAATATTTAATTATTTAATGATTTATAATGACTATTAAATTTAAAATTATGACATTTAATTTTAATTTTTATTATTTTAATAATTTATATAGTTGTTAAATTTAAAATTGTAACATTTATATAAAAATTTAGGAAAAACGTATACAAATCTAAAATAATAAATTATTTCAAAATTAAATATTATCATTTTTTTTGTAAGTTTTTTTTTTCTCTGTAAAACTGATCTACTATTTACAGAAACATAGTACAATTACAGTCATGTTGTCAAAAAGAACTAGCTGCTTGGTGGAAATGGCAGTGTGGAGCAGCACTGTTCTCAGTTTAAGACGAACCAGGCCAATAATCTAACCCACGCAGGGGCCAGAGGCACCAAAAAAATCATTCCCGCGCAAGGGATTCCAAAAAACATTGTGACACAGAGCACCGACAAATTTAAGAAACAAAACCTGAGCACCGACAAATGCCCTACAGCATTGACACATTGACACTTTGACACCATGATGCATTAACACTTTGACACCATGACACATTGACACCTTGACACATAGCCAGAAACTGGAAAGACAAAATTCCTTCATTGCGAGCCACGTAACCTGGAGAGAAGACGCAGATAGTCTTCCGGAACCTCCTCCACGATCCTACACCAGCCATACTCCTCCCTTTCCTGCTCTGGGTCTTCCTCTGCTGCCGTCGTGACAGGCTCCTTCCCCACTTCCTCCTTCTGACTGGAAGGCCCTTCCGTAACCTTCATAGGATCAGCAGAGGGCGTCTCCATAGCTCTCCTGGTTTCGGCTGGTGGCGTGTCCTCCCTTTGAGCACTGGACTCGCCCTCTTCTTGGGCTTCCTCGATGAAGAGCACTGAGACATGGGCATTTATCCGGGGGCGGTTCAGAGAGGCGTTGAAGGTGAAGACTGTAGAGCCAAAGGAGGGCGAGGAGGAAGATCTAGGAGAGCCGGCTTGCAGAAATTGGCTTGGCCTAAGGAGACTTGCTCCTTCAGCATAGGGGCAGTGCTAGTGGCAATGGAAATGGCAATGGTGGGAGGTATCCTCAGCGACAGAAGGGCGCGAAGACCCGCCACGGGATGTGCCACGTCGGCTGAGCATTCATTGTCGCGGCCGAACCATAATTGCAGGGCTGTACAGGGCCAAATTGGAATTTGGAAAACACAGAGAATCATACACAGGTGGAGGATTGGATCCAGCAGGCGGATGAGGGTTCAGTAAGAGGTTTAGAAACCCAACAGAAAAACAGAGGCCAGGAGTGATCCAGGAGTCCGGAGAAGAGGAAGTGGCCTGAGAGTTCAGACCAGAATTCCACCTCCACAGTGCCAGAGGCAATAGAGAGATCCCTAGCCAAGCCTGTAATAACATGGCAAATTCCTTATTGCACTCATTAATAACGCATTTGCCCTTACCTCGAAGCGCTCCCGCCATAACTATGGTTGTCATGAGAACCGAGGAGCCGAACCTTGTTTTGCAGGCGGAGGTGGGTGGAGTGTAAATGCTCCAGTGCGGCAGTCTATGGCTATTGTACCAGTGCTGACGGGAATGTCCATTCCCCCATGTGGACACAGCGCAAGTGCGCGTGGCGGGCAGGTGGCTCGCGCTGCTTGCCCGTCCCATCTCATAACTACCTTCTGTGGTCACCCGCATCTGGGGATTTTTTTTTGTAAGTTAGGCATCTAACCTTTGAGAATTACAAATGGATTAGCATAAAGAGTTAGTAGTTTTCCATAGTTACTTTAAACATTTATAAAAGTCATTTAAAGCACAAAATATGTTAGCATAAAAATACATTTTTTTAATTAAATCATTCAAGGACAGTTGATCTAATACCCTCTAAAATATCAATACTACAAGTTTAAAAAATAAATGTAAAGTTAAAAAAAATGAAAAAAAAAAATATAAATATAATATATAAAGTCAATTTATAAAATAAATAATTTTTATTTTTATAATAAAATGGTTAGTTTTCTATTATGTTAACTCGATTGTATGGTCAAAACCATTTACATATATGAATACAAAACTTGCTTTTGTGATATATGCAGCTTCAACATTCTAGTAAATCTATAACTCTTATTTCAAGCTCCACCCTAGTACTTGTCATTTTGTAGGCATCTCCATTTAGGTTCTTGAGTATATGGATTAGGGAGGCTTTTTCAAAAATTTCAAATGCAAAGCAATTCTTCTAGCCAAGGAAGGGAATGAAGAGGCCCAAGACGAAATTTCCTTAGAGATCATTCTAATAATGATCATTGAGTCCCCAAGCATTTTAATCTTTCCTATTCTCTTATTTTTAAGGATCTTTTGGCATTTCCATAATGCTAGAAATTCAGCTCGATTGTTTGATGTTATACCTAAACCCCAAGTGAATCTAGTCCCTCCATGTTCTTCAGGGAAATAAATCACCTGCCCCACTCCTACGTCCCCTGCGTTTCCTTTTGAAACACCATTAAAAAAATAACATGGTTGAAGACTGACTATCTTTCCAGGACTAGAAATCATCTTTTCCCGATATCAAGCATTGAATTTTCAGTTCATTTGGCCGACCACTGAAGCTGACAGCTTGAACTGAAGGGACATAAATGTTTATCCAACTCTTCTAAGTCATTAATATCATAAGCCTTAAGACCTCTCTTCGAAATAGACTCAGAGAGCAAAGACAAGGCTTTAGATCTTTAAAAATTACTATGTCTTTTTAACCAAATTGTCCATCACAAGAATTTTGGACAGGATGCCCAGGCAAGCTTGGAAATGGAGGAATGAATTTTATCATTTGGGAAAGTGTTGATCTATGTTTCAAACATTTCTTGCCAACTTGAAGGAATGGAAGCTATGGAATGTGCCTTTCCAAATGCCAATTACCATACAGACAATGAGAAAGAGAAAACATGGAATAAATGATAAATGGACTCTTTTCCACATCTATATAATACGCACCTTAAAGGATTGTGAATGTTTCTACGTTTTATATTTTCCACAGTGAGAATTTTATCATGAATCAACATCTAGCAAAAGGAATTGACCTTTGGGATGGTATGTCTATTCCATATTGATTTCCAAATCTTCAAGGGGCAACAATGTGAGAGCTTGCGCAGTAAGAACCTATATCTTTCTCTGACATAATCATGAAAGATTTTTATTGGGCACCAAGTTTGATAGTCCAAAGAACCACCTTTAATTTTGGCTAGGCCTTTCAAGGAGGAGACCAATAAGTCCCATTAATGTAGTAAATGCAATGGAAGACAGTGAAATTCCCATCCTTGCCACATTCCAAAGTCATCCCAATTGGATATGTCTTTTAATCTCTGTAGTGTCCTATCTAGGGGGCTAGATCGGTCTAAATTAATTGTCAACCCAGGGTGCGTTTACTTAGAGGCGTGTGCCTAAAGTATATAAGCATAAAGGATCTACTCTAAATCTATGACTCCTAAGTTACCGTGCTGAGATTAAGTCTATTGGTGAACTAATTAAGCATTAAATCATATGCTATTAACAATTGAAATGCAATTCCTATCATGCTGTATATGGCTATCTTGAAAGGTTCGGCCCCCTTACAGAGACATCAACATGCAACCCTTGTTCAATATCATTCAACAATCAAGAATACCTAAAGAAGGCATGTAAAAGCAAATTCATAACCATTATCCGTATCAGTGCTTTATACACAACTCTGAGATTAAATCCTTTACGGGATACATTTCATAATCCAAGAGAGGGTTATTCAACACATGTACAGACATCGAGTTAATGCATTCATCACTGCAATCAAATCTCCAAACATATATAATTCGCATGCGTTTCATTCAATTGAATTGACTGTAAATTAAATCAAAACTACACTATGAATGTAATGCA
>APFE030327680.1:23083-91318 GCA_000404065.3 Pinus taeda | reverse complement strand
TAATAAAACCAGTTGTGAATGGTTACTATAGGTATTCATGGAAAAGACACCAATTCTCTTTAAAGATTTTGAGCTTTCCTCTTGTATAAACGACAAATTTTTTAAAGAACCTGATCTTTATTATTGACAGATACAGTTAAAAACTTTAGCCTAGATATGATGCTAGTTTCAACTTCCAAAACATTTTGACAAAAGCAACCTTTGGCGAAGAAATTGTTTTATATCAGCACAATGAAAGGTATCAATAACAAAATAGGGACTCTCTGTAAAGCAGCTATTTTGAAACTCTATTATTGTCGTCCAGAGCTTTTTTAAGGAAAGCAATGACTTCCTCCCTGTTAAAGAAAATCGCAAAATTCAGAGGAACAAACCAAGAAGCATTATATCTTAAAGAATAAGAGGTCTCATCATGAGCTGGCTTATCATGATCACAGATATTATAACTTGCTGACTTTGCCAATACTGTCCATCAAAACAGGGCAATGACTCAAGATTGTTAAAATCAAAAGACAAGGGGTCTCATCACGAGCCAACTTGTTCAGCAAGAGTGTAAATCAAGTGTATCACTGTGTCATAATTTGGATACCAAACCAAGACATTGTTCTTTAAAGAATAAAAAAGAAAACCAAAGAAAAGTGCAAATGCGGGTTTTTCCTTTGAAAGTTGTAGATCACCTTGAGCAGGATAAAGGATCATTACTGGGTAACAGGTAACCCTGTCGAGGCTATGGATGCCTGCTGGCAGCAGAGGCTCTACCTACGACAAACGAGCATATTTTAAAGGCTGGCATACAGAGAAGACTTTATTTTATCCTTACAAGACCAAGTAATGGCTGATGTAAATACAAGGACAAGTCTGAGGAGGTAAACAATTAGAATAAAAAGAGGTTGAAACAGAATATCATTGATAGAATAAAGCATATTGTACTCTATCTATCCATAACAAAGTTTATATTTATGAATTTTTTTTTGTTTTGGAAGTAAGTTTCAATAGGGAAGCAGAGATAACTGGTTCTTCCAAGTGAATTGCCATTGTTGTGGCCACCAACAACCCCCCTCCTTATTTAGTGTTAGCAATAACATTAAACAAGTGGGGACCCTTAGTAAAAAATTCAAAAAATTCTTTTTGTATTGTACTCGTTAAAAATATATCGTATCGTGAGAAGAGAGTAAAACATTTCTTTATAAGCACAATAAAAAATGCAAAAAAAGCGACGCGAAATCCATCGCATCACATACATCAAGAAGCGCCCATAAATGAAGATCTTGATAATTCTCCGATGGCCGATATGCGACATCGCATATCGTAACATCGCATAAGCAGCACACAATAGTTTAACATGATCTGCGATCTTGTGATAAATGCGATCTTGTGATAATTGCGATGCTGTGATGATACGAGCTGCGATATCGCGATCTTGACGAAAAATGCGATAACGCGATAACGTAATGCATGTCACAGAAACTGCCCGTCACAAATCTTCCTCGGCTCAACATTCAAGAAAAGCTGCCCATAAGCCAAAAATTGGGTGCGCTTCTTAAACGAAATTAATAAACATATGCCAAAGTGTTAATGAAGGATAGTTTTATGTTTTTCGAAGAGTCAGTTCACAATGGGTGGCATTATTTTATGCATTCATAGAGCTTAGAGCTTTCGCGTCAATTTTTATTGTTGTGACTCTTTTCCTTTGCGTAAACTGCAGGAATGAAAAACAGGAGACAACATGGAGCAATGCGCAGGAAACATCTAAGGAAAAAGGGAAAACATCAATGCTCGGAGACAGAGAAGAGATGCCCTCATAAACGAATACCGCATGCAGCGGAACCACAGGTTCCAGAGCATTACTGAATAGATGATGATATCAATAGGCGATCCAACACTCAGGGTAAAAATCTCACAAAAAACAACATGTTTACAAAATTCTGAAAAAGCTTACGCCCGGAAAAGGAAAAGGCGCTACAGACAAAAAAACACACCACAAAGGCCCGGATCAAAGAAGCAAGTCATTCGCAAGTCCGGAAGCCAAGATAGCAA
This sequence comes from Pinus taeda, assembly GCA_000404065.3. Classification (NCBI taxonomy): domain Eukaryota; kingdom Viridiplantae; phylum Streptophyta; class Pinopsida; order Pinales; family Pinaceae; genus Pinus; species Pinus taeda. The sequence continues at coordinate 89,284 of APFE030327680.1, read as the reverse complement.
AAGAAGAAGCAATTTGAGGGAAATTTGGGATGTTACCAAGTATATATGTAGTGAAATCACCTGGCAAGAGGATGATCCCCAAAAATATCTTCTAATTTACTAAAAAATAGTGCTAGCACTTGCCATTCCTATTTGCTTGACTCAAACAAAAGCGGAAAGCAACCAGCTGACTCTCCTTAGGCAAATGTTGAATGCTTGCAACATCAAAGAGTAAATGCAGAGATAGTTAGGAATTAGATTCGATTTTTAGAAATAAGTTTGCTTAGAAAGAGGGTGGTCATTTAAAAAACCGTATCCTAAATTTGTGTAATTAGGTTATTTAGTTAACAATATTTAAACCCTTCTCATGCATTTAGAGAAGGGTCTAGAAATTTGTCAAAAATTTATCCGCAGAACATGCACTTTTGCACCCTCAAAGGAGGTTTTGATGAATGGAAGGATCGAGATCTATTAATGTTTTCATTTGATATCTGCTATTGATGTTGAACTTCTGTACTCTTAGTAGATATTGGAACAAGGAAAGATAAATCATTGTTGCTTGAAGCTTATGAGTAGGACCAGTCATAAATGGTACTTTTATCTCTTGATCATTTCTGCTTATATTCTTAAAGCAATATACAGTTTTTAGTTGTTTATATGTTATTACATGAATGTTTGTGTTACCATTTGGCACTTTTGCACGGTGGAGCCATTTATTTATGTTTAATGTGTGAATAACTTATTATGCGATATGTTGTTCACAACTGTTTTGCTTAACTTTTTATGCAAAATGGTTCATCTTAACTGATTTATATTCTTATAATTGCTGAATGATCTTTATTACCAGCTATTATTTGAAATCTGTTTAGATCGCATAATAGAAGAATTACATCCCGGGTTAGCATAGATTAGATGTGTTGTTTTCATTAGATTACAATAGCATAGAGTTAGATTAAAGTAGCTCAAATATGAACTTTAGATCAACAACATCCAACTCTACACACACACACCCTTAGATTGGGAAACTGGTCCCATTACCCCCAGTCGGACTCACTATACCAAACGGATAAGGAGCTGTCAACGAAGGTCCGGACCGGGTGAGTATCCCCCTTGTTGTCGACCCGATTTTCGGGGCTTCAACACCTCCATGAGAAGAATTCGATTTGGAATGGGAAGCCTTCCCCTTCCCTTTCCTTGCCTTACCTGATGAGGCCAGATTTTCTTCTTCGTCATTCTTGGATAAAGAACCATCTCGTGTGCTCCTCCTGATCTCCTCTTGCATGAGATCTGACCATAGTCGTTCCCAATCTGACAATTTTTGCCTTCCATTCACATAATCCTGGTAGTTATTCTAGGTCTTTGGAAGTCCAAGGAGAGCGAGGCTCACCATATCATCATCGACAGTAGTTATTCCCACACTACTAAGCTCATCTCTGTAGGTGGTGAGCTTGTTCAGATATGTGGAAATAGTATCGCCCTTCTCCATCTTGATTCTTCGAAGCTTATCCTTGAGCGCCAATTTCCTCTAGTCGCTATTGTTCTAGTAGAGGTCCTTCAATGTCTTCCACATTGAAAATGGAGTATCCTTCCCATGGAGACTCAAGAAAATATGGTCTCGAACTCCCTCAAGGATGATCTGTCTTTCCTTCACCACACACTTATTCCATTCAGCCAACTCTTGTGCATTAGTTAAAGCTAGCTTTTGGATTTCTTAAACAATGAGTTCCTTCAAGCCATTGTCTTCTAATACAGCCTCCATGTGATCTTTCCATGCCATGTAATTCGAGCTACCATCCAAGGCATACTCAATTCTCTAGCCATTGAACGCCATTGGCCAACCTTGAAGTATGATAAGAATTCGATTTTGCACCTACAACCTTGAACTTCAAACTTCGAATTATCTTCTCAGTATACTGTTCACAGCTCTGATAACCTTTGCTCTGATACCATGTAGAAATTCTGGCTGTAGATTAATTTGATAATGCAATATAACTAAAGAAAATAATTTAATCTACTTCTATAATCAATTAGCGAAAGCTTAAAATATTTGAGCAAGATCAAGCAGAACACATATAACCAGAAGAAGAATCAATGCACATGAAACACAGAAGAATACTCAAGGGAAAGCCTCAGCTAAAAACCCCACTATATGTATTATCATTACAAGTTGGAAATATCTCAGAATTACACAAAGGCCTTCTCCTCTGCCCTCTTGATATCCTATTTCCTTGCGATGTTTCTCTTGGGTGATCCTACTGTTACCAAGTGGAACACTAATCACTCACATTGATCTCACACCCTTTAAAACTACGCAATACTCAAGGAATGAATTCCTTCTGCATGCATGAGTTTTGTTTATAGGCAAACACTTGCAACTGATAGTGCATTGTCCTTGTCTTTAATCTCAACCAGGTCTTTCTCAGAATAGACATGCATGAGTTACTGATGAGAGAATCTTTAGTTATCTTGAGTACACTAGTTGGATGCATGCATGCATTAACTGATTGAACTCACAATTAGTTTCGCAAACAGTTTGGAACTAATTTAACTAGACTTAACTTAGTAAACTGAGCTAACTAATTACAACTCAAATATAACTCAATCTTATCTCCTTAATTAAGGGATAATATCCTTAATTTAAGGGATAACTGTTGCATGACTTCAGAAAGACTTCTAACTTGAATTTCTCCAACTAATTAACTCAAGATGAATTAATTAGTTATTTTTCAAGAAGTTGGTGAGACTAAATTCGAATTTTAATTCACAATTTTAATTCAAGGACAAATTAAAATTGGAATATTCTTGATGCCACATTTCGATGATAATGGCTTCCAAGAGAGCAGGGTCAAAGGACACCATTGAGAGTGCAACTAGAGATGTAGTCGAGAAAATGTTAGTGAGCTTGCCCATCTACGAAGACACTAAGTTGTTCATAGACAATAATATCAAGATGAAATGGCAGGACATCAATGACATCTTTTCAGGCACCTTTGAGGAGAATCTGGAGGACCACAGAGTCTATGTCAACATACACAAGTTTGGCTTGCAGCAGGTTGCAAGCAGGTATCCCCCATTTCCTTGCGTGAACATGATCCAATGGATTGTCTCATATACTGATCTAGAGATAATGGTGTTGAGTAGTGTAAGTAGAACAAAACTTGTTGCCTTCAGGGCAAAGGACTTTCAGGCGATGTATCACTTGCCATAGCTGGTGGTCATAATGGATGCACCCTTCACCAGGCCCAACAACAGTGCAAACTCAAGAGACATTTTGAAGAGTTGGGTGAAAGAGCCACCTAGGTTCACGATGACACCCAACTAAGTATAGAAGACAAAGATACTACGAAAGGCTTATCAGCTCTTATTCATCTTCAAATGTTGCTTATACGGCCAAGAGAGCACACAAACCTTTCTGTAGAGTTGGGTGATTGTGTTGGATCAGTTGGTGAACTAAGGAAGACCTTTCAATTGGTCTGAGATGTTGGCTCTCCAACTGAAGGGACAAGTAATAGAATCCCGACATCCACCCAAGGGTCACCAAGCAAATATTTTCATGTTCGCTTATATATTTGATGCAATATGTGCCAGTTAGTAGTTTCCTGACTTGGGTTGGGCATGGACACCTTCAGAAACCTTTGTGCACGCCTATTGCAAGTTGTTCTCTTATTGCAGCTTTCGTGGAGTTATAATACAACTATTAGACACTTCGTCACCTTGGTGTGCATGATGATCTTTGAGCAGGATCCACCTTGCATGTCATAGGCAGCGATGGAGGCATTGGTTAACATAGCAAATTGGTATGCCTCACTCCTTCATACCTTCATCCATATGTACAACGCGGAGAAGGATCTGCATGTTTTATCGAAGTTTTTCATGGATAAGTTGGTCATGCAAGAGGTTGCATATCATATCTCAACAGGGTTGTTAGCAAGACTGCACATGAAGAAGAAGGCATCTTAGCCCACTCTTTCTTTGCGGATTGAGTTGTATGAGATCCAAAATCTCAAGCATATTGAGGCCTAGATGGAAGAATTCAAGAGATTCATCTTTGGCGCCAAAAATTTCAATCCATATGACCCACATCACTTAGTAGAAGACCACTATATGAGAGTGTATCATCCTTGGATCCACGGGGCCTGTCATTGGCTTGAGGAAGACCCATGGAGATAATGCTATAACTTCTCAAGGATAAATGAACTCGTCGGAATGGTTGTAGAATGGTTAGCCGTGCAGAAGGAAGCAACATCCTAGAGAGCAAAAACATCAACACTAGTAGAGGGCAATAGACCTACACTTGACAAAGATAAGAGGAAGCTTGCCGACATCACAAAAGTGGAGCAAAGCTGCAATTTCAAAGCAGATCCACTTGTATTAAGAGAAGTTTTGGAGATTGAGGAAAATAGGTGATAGCGCAATAGATGGATTGCGCAAAGGCATAGGGAGAAGCAGAAGCTGGAGGAGGCAGAAAAGGAGTTGCAGGAATTGAAGCAACAACTAAGGGAAGAACAAGAGTTGCACAGAAGAGAGAAGGAAGGGAAACATGAACAAGAATAACAAGAGGTGCAACATGCACACATTGATAAAACTGCATCGGTACATGTCATTAATTCATCCAAACGACTAGCAGATAGCAAACAGGGTGAGTAGTTGCAGGAGCAAGACTTTGCTCAGGAGATTGAACAAATGTTGGAATAGATGGACACATATGTGGTTCAGCCGGAGTCAGATTATGACATTGACCTCATGCCTAAGAACCAAGAGGTCACCCCACCAACTTCACTAGATTTGGAAGCAAAGAAAGTCCCAAGAGATCAAGGAGACACTGAAATCCTTGAGGACAGTCCGAAAGCGGATGTTCACAAGATAACCTTCGATGGGTCACAACACAGAGTTGTGCAGTCACTCAGAGTGCCCACTCTGGATGTTAATGTATCTCCTACGCAGTTTGAAGAGCAAGTGATCATGTCCGATGTGCGCAGACATCCAGCTGGATTGGACGATGCTACAAGGGCATATGCCACCAGCTCAAGTGTTAGATTCTTGATAACTAAGAACAAGTGCATGGCTAAGGAGCTACAAGCAGCCAAGAAAGGAGAAGAGAAAGCTACACCATCCTCTAAAGAAAAGTTGAGGAAACCAATATTGGATGAAGTATCATCTCTCGATATATTCGTACGGAAGCTGTACTTCAGGTTCGTCACCATGCATAAGTGAGTTGTCCATCTTAACGGTTGACATCAACGCTGTGCTAGGAGAGCACACATCTTGTCAGACGTATACACCACTGTCGATCACATGCAGATATGAACAATGAGGTACAAGAGAGCCCCATTACACTTGCAAAAGGTGATGAAGCCAAAGGCAGTGGAGTTGAAGGCACGAATCCAGAGTCAGATCCGGAACTATGAGGAACTCCCATAACTCATCACCAACTTATAGGCTTCACATGCACAAGTGTTCAAGAGCACGGATATCATTGTGCACATGCATGCGATCCCATCCATTGGCAAACTCACTGAGGCGAAATCAAAGAACCAAGTTTGATTGGAGCTGGACATGTACTTTGATCAGTTAATGCACATAGCCACCAGTGCATACCTGCAGATGAGTGCAGACACTATGCATTAGTATTTCGTTGGTATGGCTGCACTCAAGACCACGATGCGCATGTTATCTAACGAATTTTACTGAGGTGCCAAATCAGTGTACCTGGATGCAACAGAGGCAAGGGTTCGCTTTCATAAGGATGTCTCCACAAAGTACGTAGACGCCATAACATACTACCAAGCTAGGCATCAGTTCGCCACCATCGATCATCGAGAGGATGTCGAAGAGTTAGTCTTCCCACAACTGTCTGAGTCATAGTGATGTATTGTATGGCTTACTGAAGCCCATTTTGTCTTACATGAGTACATGTGCAAATTGTATTATAAACATGTTGTAGAAGTGAAATACCAAGTGTCAATAGTAGAATGTAACAGTCATGTGTAAGTTGAAGAGTCATGAGGGTAGTTGAAGAGTTACAAAGGGGAATGTCAAGGGTCACCCCACCCTTTTCTATTTATAGAACCTCATAACTCATTTTACAGGATTTTGGGATCCAAGCTTCCAATAGGTATAACTTAGACAAAATTTGGAGTGTATTGTAACGAGCCTTGAATTCTCCATAGTGCAGAGCCAATACATCTCTTTAGAGGAGCAGGCGGCAATGATTGTAATGTTCTGCTATCGGGGCTAGTGGTTTTCATGGTTTTATGTATGACTGGATCTTTCACTCTTTTAATATAATAGATCCAACACATTTCATGCATATGTTGTTATTGTATTTCGATTATCCTAGTTAGTTTAATGATGTATGTAGATGTAATTTACTCATGTATGTATGGACTATTCCTTATGTGTTTGTATGAATCTATGGAAGCAGGTTATTGGTATAATCCATCACTTTGGATTGTGGGCTATCCTTCTTTCCATCTCATGATGTCTTTCAGCTCGTGTGTTCCCTTTCAAGTTGCATGCTATCACAGGCTTCTAAGTGGTGCACTCTTCCCACCTTTCGTGTGTTAGAGCCTTTCATCCAGCTTCCTTGACTTGCCGCAAGGTCACACCCTTGTTTACAACAAGGACATCTTACTTACCTCTGCGCGCAACCACAGTCAAAGCGATACCGTAATACCCACTACTGGGAATCCTACTCCAAAAGGTCTGAGGTCTAGTTGTGACTTCTTAGTGGGGAGATCCCCTGACATGTTGGTGGGTCTAGCACCATCAACAAAATGTAACAACGATCATCGAATGGGTTACACTTGCCAAGGGCGTGTTTCCAGGTCCCTCTTCCTATTGGTCAAGTGGGGCAGTGGAAATCCGCCCCCCCTTCTCCACATTACTCACCCATCCAGGGTTGGGTAATCTTCTTGAATCATTTTCCAGTAGAATATTCTAACAGGAGAGGCCTATAAACAATACCAAATTGATGTTAAATGCCTAGATGTCTTTAGGCAACCATAATTTGCTAACAAATTTTTTACCATGTTACTTTATGCCTTACATGGAGTAGAATAAGAGATGAATTATTGGATGAGAAACATTACATGTTCTAACAATGATTCCAATCTCCAACTTTTAGATACCTTATGGATATGGGACCCTAGTTGTAATCTACAGACCATATTGATGATGAGTTGAGAGTCCCACTCTACAAAGATGTTCTAATAGCCTTGATTTTGAGCATATTCCAACCCCATTCTTAGGCTTGATAACTATGCAACATTATTATATTGATGTCAATTTCCCTTGAATAAATGAACATGGGCCTCCTTATGTGATTTTTATTACACCTCCATAGCCTGTAAGGCTTGGATTTCCCTTTGCAGCACCATCAAAATTAAAGTTCACAAAATGGGGCGAGGTTGGGCTCCAACTGGATGGATTGGAGGCAATGATAGGAGGGGGATCAACATGAGAAGGATCCTCAAGGAGGGACGAAAACCATTACCGCAAAATCCTGGACTTGGCTTCTAAATCTTACCAATCTTGGGTAGTCTAGGTTAAGGCAAGAATCGTTTACTTAACATTTTTAACGAAGGAGTTCCATGTGGCCTCCATTGGTGTTGCACATCCTTTAAAGATCTTCCTGTTTCTTTCCTTCCAAATACCCCAAAGGACATAACTAGGGGAAATATTCCAAATGCAATGAAGGATTGGATTATCAAATGCTTGCACTCTCCATCTTCTTATGGTGTTCTAAGGATTATTTGAAATCCAATATGATTTGGAGAGGTGGTCCTACAACTTATTCAATAGACTCCTAGAAAAGATGCATAAGTTGAACAAATGCTTCAAGGTTTGAACATTCAGTTTACAAAGAGGGAAATAGGAGGCTCCTTGGAGATTCCTCTTCTAAATATTATCACATGTGAGAGGTTTATTCTTTAATAACAACCACACAAATATTGAGATTTTGGGCCACAAATGTTGTTTCCAATTTTTTTATCCAAACCTCCTCAACAAGTTGATCATGATGTCCTCCTTCTCGATGATATGCTTCCCTAACTGAGAAGGTACCCTTAGACCCATAACCCCATTTGAGTTTGTCAACTTGATGTGAGATAGGAATTTGGTGGTGCTATGGGTCATTCCAAAAAATTCACCAATTTTTTCCATTCGATTTTGGTGTGTTAATTTTATGGAGAAATTCATTTGCGCCATTTTTGGTCCTATGTCTCCTATCTCTAATAATCATCAATTTTTACTCTGCCCTAAGCATACATTTGTAATCTAAGTTGTTCAAGCTCCACCTGATTGCCTATCTTAGGGAATTGTTTCTAAGAGTCACCCCAAAACAATGTCATGCTACCATTCTTTACTGCCAAAAATAGTGTTGGTGAATCAATCCCATGCCTTTCTTTCCTAGAGTCCAGATCAATGATCCAAGGGAAAATAATGTCAAACATATTAATTATTGAGGAGGGATTGTAGGGACATATTTGTGTGCCCATATATTTTTCCAAAGATCCATTCCGCCTTGAATCCATTGCCAACAAAGATTGGCACCCAACATTGTAGCCATTATAGAGGAATCTTGCAGAGCAAGTCTGCTTTCAATTTTAGTAGCACATCTTATCCCGGAATACTAGGGCCATTTCCTATCTAAACTTTTTCCTTGCCACATGAAGGACCGTTGAATTCTCCGCAGTTTCTAAAGAATGGCCACAGAGGTCATCATTACAGAACAAAGATACACAGGTAGGGCTTATAATACTACTTTAAGGAGGACTAATTGACCTGCCATATTTAATGATCTAAAAGTCCAACTTGATAATTTCTTTTGAAATTTTGTCAACAATTCCTCCAAAACACTCTAGCGAAGAGAGTTTTCCACGACAGGGGCACCTAGATATTTTGATTGAAGGGTGATCTGGATCTCCAAAATGCTTGCTACATGCCTCTGTACATTCATAGGAGTGTTAAAAATAACCTAGGATTTAGTTTGATTAATTTCCATACCTAAGACCACTGAGAACAACTCCAAGATCTTATTGAAATCCCACACTTCTTGTATTTGTGGTGTACCTAAATCCATCATGTCATCGAAAAATTACTAATGGGTTAAGGGCATGTCTTCTCCATATAGGCGGAGACCTTTTAGCTTGCACATAGTAACTGCTAGCATAAAGAGGCGACACCTTCCACTACCAAAGTAAAGAAGAACGGAGAGAGGGGGTCCTTGTCGAATCCACTAGGAGAACTGAAAGGGTGTCAATGGTGAACCATTGACCACAATAAAAAAAGTTAGTTAAGGAAACAAAATTAATTAGCCATATGATCCAGTCACTTGCGATTCCAAAAACCCTTAATATAGATAAAAATTCCCAATTCAGTTTATAATATGCTTTAGACAAATCTAGCTTAAGCATCATACTTGGTTTCTTAGTGATTTTCAATGAATGGATAGCTTCATTGGCCACCATAATTCCATCCAGAATTTGTCGTCTTTCTACAAATCTTGTATGTTCAAAAGAAATAAGTTGGGGAAGGAATGGCTTGAGCCAGTGAACTATGATCTTAGTTATACCTTTATATGTTACATTCCACAATGCAATACTCACTAAGATATGTCACATTATCCTTTTTTTGAGACCAAAGTTAAGAATGTGGCATCTAACACTTTAAGAATACTTCTTGACCTTCAAGACACCTCCACAACCCTCGAAATATATGAGTTAATGATAAATATTTTTTAAAACAAACAAATTATATTAATGTAAACAATTAAACAATTATGTGACGAAGCTATTAATATTAAAATGTTAAAAGTGAGAATAAATTATATTACATATTTAGATCAAACCATATAAAATAAAATGCAAATATGAATACTAAAAACACTATGTTAAAAATGTAAAATAATAAAATGAATGTCTTACAAATAGGGATAAAATGAAGCCCTAAGGGTTAGCTCAACTGGTCGAATCCCCGTTGTTAAGTACCTTGCCGATTGGGAGGTCATAGGGTCAATTCTCCTCGACGCCCTTGGGGTTAGGCCATGCTAGTCTGGCTGACAGGCTTTAAAAGATTCCCTTCGGGGTTGATCTACCCAGATTGCCCAGATTTTCCATGGATGTAGTAAAAAGAAAAAAGAAAAAAAAAAAGAGAAATAAATATATATAAACAAATAGAATGAACATATATTAAGAGTCAAATGTATAGTAAACACATGAAATTATACAAGAGTCAAATGTATATTTTTTTTAACTTTAGAATTACTAGTGTTTTTCAATTGATTCTTATATTTAAAAAATATTTATAACTTAGAAATTTAATCTTGATTACAATATGACATGAAAATTTGTATACATAAATGACTATAAGAACGGGTAATTAGGCATGTTTCATACTCACATGACACTTATACCTTTTTATTAGAGAGGGTTAAGTCAGGGAATTTTAGTATTGAATATGTTAATGCATAATACTTCATTTTCATTTTCAGAGGGCTTGTCAATTAAGCTAAACCATAACTAAAAATAAATCTATATTAATATAGTTCAAATTTAAATTTAAAAATAATAATAATAATAATAATAATAATTTATTTTTATTTCAATATATATATATTCAAAAGAAAGAAATATCTTTCCCTCTCAACTCTGAGAGTTGGTATGAAGCCAACAACTATATTCATTGAAGGATTCACAACCCACCAAACCAAACAACAATGCTCATCTTGAAATAACTCAATTAATAATATATAATTCTAATTATTTTAAATATAAATTAAAAATACATATGTATTAATAACCATTTAAATACGATTTTTAATAACATTAATGTATGTACTAATAACATTTCACTTCAAACTATCACAATTTACTTTAAGCTTTTGAGTATCCCATACATCCTTCCAAATTAGAATGTGAATAGTTTTAGATTTTATATTTATATGGTTGAAATAATTTAGATTTATCTTAATTCTGGATCTATTAAGTGTTCAAAAGGATCAAGTCTTTTTACTCTAAAAGAGATTTGTATAGAGATTTGACCTTTTTCAGCGCTTGATAGATCTAAAGTTAAGATGGATCCTTCTAGACCCTTGGTAGATCCAAAATTAAGATGGATTTATGTTGGTTCAATGTATGCCTTTAAATAGGCTATATTCCACATGAATACCATGGGTCAATACCATGAGTTCTCAATACAACGACTCCATACCATGGACCATTTTTTTATAAAATTATTTTTATTTTATTTTTTATTACTTCTGAGCGAAAATATTTTTGAAATTATAAATATGTCTATTTATATGAAAAATTTCATAATCTTTTTAAACAAATTTTATTGAACATTAAAATAAACTTAAAAAATAATTATTTATTAATTTATTTATTTATATATAATTATCTTTTTATAATTTCTAATTTAAATATAATTTTATATTATTTTTATTATATTTGAAAAATTAAAATTTCATATATATATATATTAATATTTTTTTGTTTGTTTTTTAATTAATTTAAATATACACATAGCTGCTTCATTTCCAATCGCTTTCCCACTTTTATTAGCTACAACTATTCCAAACACTTCATTAAATCTATCGCTTAGATTAACAAATCCTTCGTGCCATAGTAATGTTTACTTAAATAAATAAAATATTAAATACTTCAAGTGTTGCATGCTGATGAGAATTTGTAGGCTTATTGTCTATCTAAGGTGCTATATATTCAATATTTTGTATTTGTTTTGGGTTAATATTGGTTTTATTTAATTTGAAATTACATTTTTTTTGCTATAAAATGTATGAAGGAATGAATATTTAATTAGTAACGAAAATCTTTTCACGAATCACGGGAAAATTATCTATGAACACAATATGTAGGCTTGGCTTAATTAGTTACGGAAAGAAATACAAATGAACACAAATAAATTTTCCAAATAGAAGAAATTATATTTCAATTTATTACTTAAAATATTTTATAATTAACCACATATATAATCTATACTATTTATTATCTCGACAAAGAGCATAAGACTAGTTTATCCGTTAAGAGAAGAAAATTAATTATTAAGTTTTTGGAAAAAAAATGGTAACTCAATATCCTCTAAACACATACATATACATATGCATAGCATGTTAACCAATAAAAAAATTATTTAGATATCGAACATGCATTCACATATCTAACTCATGAACAAATGATGAATTTGATCAAATTATGGAAAGGCATTTTACATAAAACTGAATAAATGAGAATCCATATAATTCACAGAAATGTTTTCATATAACTAGTCATCTACATAAGTCTATATTGATAGAAAAATATCTTATTTTTCTAAAATTATATTCACATTAATAGTAATAAATATATATATATATATATAAATATATAATTATTATAACTATTACACTAATACACATATTTACAATTAACTATGTATAAAAAAGTTATGGGTTAATTTTAATTTAAGAAAAAAAGGAATTACATATCTTACTGTAATGGATCATTTTGCTAAATAAATTTTGCTTATATATTAATGTCGCTGTCTAATTAGAATATGAACTTATTAGAATTAGAGTAATCTCAAATCCCTATGAAATTGGTCCACCAATCTAATTTAACTTGAGAAAAAAAATGAATTACACATCTTATTGTAAAATGGACCATTTTACTAATTAAAATTTGCTTATATATTAATTTCCCCATCTAATTAGAATATGAACTTATTAGAATTGGAATAATATCAAATCCCTAGGAAATTGGTGGGCAGGGAGCCACATGTGAGAATCTAATTTTTTTAATTTATTAAAAGTCAATGCAACCTAACAAACTCTAATTTTTTTTATTTTTATTTTATTTTATTTTTATTTTATTTTTTATTTTTTTATTTTTTTTTTTTTTTTTATTTTTTATTTTTTTTTTTTTTTTTTAAAGTCAATGCAACCTTACAAACTCTCTAACACACTAGAGTTGTTGATAAACATTTAAGACCAAGCATAGGCTGAGCATATTCCCTTGAGAATCTATCTACAATAAAAAAAAGAAAAAAATTAACAGATCCTCACCCACCTTAAGTGGAAATAAGAAGCCTTCGATAATTACAATGGAAAATAAGATTTGTTTCCTACCTTTCTTCAACTAACATTCAAAAATAGCAAGGTGACTCTTCCATGCTAATTAGGAATAAGAATCTTCCTTGCTTGTGATGGATTCGTTGTTGATGTATTCCTTCAGGTATGATCACCATAAAAATAAGTTGTTTTATAGCTAAGAAATGAGATGTGATATTGGAATTTCCATATTTTGAGAAGTTGTTTAATAGCTAAGAAATAAGATGGGGTCTTGGAATTTCAATATTGTTCTCACTTTTGTAGAGTTTAGATGCAATTTTTACATGTTCTCTTTTCACTCTTGACATGAAAGAGGTAATTGACTTTAAGCATTCCTTAGGTTTGGAGATAAGCTCTTGAACCAAGTAATTTTCTCATGTATCAAACTAAGTAATCTTCTCCAATCTAGCATCTCTTAGCTTCTTTGCATCGTCATGATAAGTTGACAGTAATATTGTCTATTCCAAGAAATTGATATTGGACATGTCATATTCTTCAATGATATCTAAAGCTTCATCTCACAATTTTGTACAATTCTTATTTGTTTGTTTACTTATCTCTTAAGAATAGCCATGGTTGCCAAACCATGTGTATAAGGATAATTGGAAATTAAATTTATCTTCATATGATATTTTTGGAATGTTTTAAGGTACAATATTATTCTTGACTTCCCAAAGCTTAATTTTGTTAAAATAAGCTTGAGCTTATTTCTAGTCTTTTAGTTGAGATTGAATTTGACTAGAAATTTGAGCAACTTAACACATTGTTGCTTTATCTCCTTTAGTTTGTTATAAAACATCTCCTACAAATCAAAGAATTTATAATTGATTGCTCTAGCTTCAACTTTAAGGAATTGTGAACTACCCTATTTTGCCTTCAACTCTTCTAGCTATGACTCCAAAAAATCAATTTGCTTATGATACTTAACAGTAAGTTCTTTCAGCGATAGGTCATTGGTTCAAATCCCCCGCGGGTACTTAGGTTAGTCTTAATGTAGAAAAAAAAACAGTAAGTTCTTTCAACTATAAATATTGCTTTTCTTGAATAACAAACAAGGGTTTTGAGTGTTCTTTCTTAATTATCCCATCTCCTATTTGTCGATTTTTTTTTAGGGCACAACTAAAAATATTTTTTCTTCTGCATGATAACTACTTCTAATGATAAATTAGCATTAATTTCATATAACAATCTTTTAAAATCATAAGGCAATTATACATAGAAAACATCAACTATTAAACCATGAAAGAGTCGTAAAGTAACCATGAGACAATGAGACAAAGGACATAGAGATTTAGGCCTGAGGCTAGGGGAAAATCCACAAAGGGAAAACCCATAAATCTTTATTTATGTTAGAGAGAGAATTTAATGTCCATTAATTACATTAGAAGCAACAACATCAAGAGAATAACCAAACCAGAAATCAAGTGTCAAAGCTACCTTTTTCTCCTTCATATTTGGACCCCCTTTTTCCTTCCTTTGTATAGTCTTTCAAGGGGGGTCAAATGGGTGCCTCTTAGGGGCCCAACCAAATTAAAGAAGGAGGAGGACAACATGGATTATTTAGGAGGAAAATTTAAATTTAAATTTATCTATTTCTTCCATGAAAATACCAACCACGACTACTATATTTCCAACACCCCCTCTTAGTCAGGGTGATCTGAATCGGATCCACAAAAAGACTGTCAAGAACCTTGATTGTATCGAGTTGAGAAAATCTCTAATGAAATCCAAAACAGTATCAAAAACCCCCTGAACTAATGGCCATGGCAACCGGTGCGGAACGACGAGGACCTCGGTCAAAGCGCGCTGACCGAGGCCTATGGAGACTACGCAGGAGGTCAAAACAGCCCCTAGGAGCCCCGGATCAGGAAAAGGAGGCGATTTTTATGCGCGATTAGCGCTATCGCTAGGCGAACAGGGCCGAAATGGAAAGGCCTTAAGCACTCGGTCACGTTGGGAGCCAGAGAACCGTGGGCGGAGAAATAAAAAGCGCTAAAACGCTAAGGCGGGACCCGTGCCCTGGAAACTAGCAGTTTGATCGGGGTGCCCTTGAACGATAAGAGGTTTTGGGACAGGAGCGTAGAAATCCCACTCAGCGATCGACACGTGGCAGTGAAGGTGAGAGAAAAACCACCGTGATTGCATGCTATCGGTCGAGCAAGTCAACCGCGCTCAACATACGTATGACATTGGATCTAGAGGAACCCAGATCGGACGGCTGAGATTGCGCCCGATAGAAAGAAGCAGAATCGACAGGGAAATAAGATGCGATTTAAAAGGATTTCGAATCCGTTTGACCGCCACGGTGGAGAAGAACGTATCCACAACATAACTGAAGAAATGAGCTGACAAAGCATGCTGGCACCAGTTAGATGGGGACACGTGGAACTTCCCGAGCATTCATCTGACGCTGAGTAGGGAATTCTGAGCACAGCTGCAGAAGGAGAATCGAAAGGCAGAAGAGGAACCGAACAGGCATAGGGAGAATGGTTAAAGCCATGAACAGAGACAGTCAGAGAAGAGGATTTTGAGAGGAGTCCGAGCGACCGAGAGAGACAGTGAATAGTGAACCCTGGGAGGAGGACTGAACACAGAGAACAGTAAAGCCAAGCAGAGGAGACAGAGGGCCGAGCTGACCACAGGTAGCATCGAGCACCAAAGAACTTGAAGATTCAAGCCTTCCCATAGAGGAATCTGTCCGGATTGAGCATCACATTTGGCTCTTTCCACTGTAGACCGAGGGTCACAGAGCTGGTAGGAAGAAAAAGAGTTTGTGAACTCTAAGTGGCTTGGGGAACCCAAGAACCACCCTGCCAAGCAAAATCTGTTTCAGGAGAACTCATATTGAGTCCTTGTATTGTAATTTCTCTGCTGTAAGACACAATAAAACAAGGTCACCACTGTAGCTGGACTGGAGATGTAGCCTTGGAGAATAGGGTGAACTCCTTATTAAAAATTGTTTGTCTTATGTTGCTTACTATATTTCTTTGTTGTCTTTCCCTTTAAACTTCTGTGTATTGGCAATTTGATCGATTTGTTGCTTAAATAACACAGAACACACACTAGCACATGAGTCTGTAATACCTTTTGTTTAACAAATCTTCAACTCAGGTCACTCATAGGGTGATTATCAGATCAGGTGGTATCATAGCTTTAGGCTGTAAGGTTAGACAGGCTTGTGTTGGTTTAGCTGTGAATGCTCACTAGATCAAAGCTCAAATTAGGAGAAGGAGAGTTGGTGGAAACTAATCCTGAAATTGGGAGAGTCTATTCTTGGAAGACAATGTTAGAAGAAGGTTCTATAGGGCCAGACCCTCAATTCATAGAAAGTTTCCTAGCTATAAATTCTATGGTTGAAGAAATGTATAGGGACTTTAGAAAGCATAAGGATGAAGATTCATCAGGCTCCAAACAAGATAAGGAAGAAGATGAGTCTCATTCCCGTGACCACTCCAAAGGAAAGGGGAAAGAAGAAAGCTTCCCTACACCTCCTAATAGCCCTGTGCATAATAAGAAAGCATCATTGATTAAACTAGATGTTAAATTTGATTTGCCCATATATGATGGAGAGCTAAATGATGAAAAGTTGGACAATTGGATTAGACAAATTGATGTGTATTGCAGAGTACAGAACATAGACTCAGACAAGAGTAAGATTCAGCTGGAAAGCTTATGCCTAGGAGGCACTGCCTTGGTTTGGTGGGAAGGCAGAACCCAAGCTGATATGAAGAGGCATGGTAAGACCATCTCTGTCTGGATTGAATTTGTTTTTGCAATAAAAAAATAGTTCTATCCATTGGCCTACATGCAACAAGTCATGATGAGTTGGCAAACTCTTCGGCAGCTGAAAGGGAAAAGTGTGCAAGGGTATACTCAAGAATTTAGAAAGAGGGCATTGATGTTGGGCATCTCATTAGACTCACCAGAAACTATTTTGAAGTACATTGGTGGTCTACATAGCTACATGAGGCATGCCATCCTCATGTTTAATCCCACTAGTATAGATGAAGTATCTGTACAAGCTACTCATCTAGAAGCTAGAGGAAAGAATGGGAATCTAGAAGTTGGGGGACCATCCCAACCCACTGTAAGCAAGAGCAAGGAGAAAAGAAAGCAGAAGTGGAAAACAAGGAAGGCTAACACTGCACAACAAGGAAAATCTTCATGTACTCACTGTAAAAAGGAGGGGCATGATGATGAGCATTGTTGGATTCTGCATCCAGAGCTGAGACCTAAGAAGTCTGAGGGCAAGAAGAAGAAGACTGCTGCAACTATTTAGAGAGATTTGGGGTCAGACTCGGGAGATGAAACAATCATTGCAATCACAGGTATAAAAGGTTGTCCGCTTTAGAGAATGTTGAAATCAAGAAGCAGGTGCAGGAGTTACTCGAGAAAGGGTTCATCAGGCCTAGCACATCACCATGTGGGTCACCAATCGTTTTGGTGAGAAAGAAAGATGGCTCGTGGACAATGTGCATTGATTACTGAGCACTGAATAAGATAACGATAAAAAATCGTTATCCCCTTCCTCGCATAGATGATATTTTAGATCAATTGAAGGAAGCTGTTTATTTCACCAAGCTGGATTTGCATAGTGGATACCATCAAGTCAGAGTTGCAGAGAAAAGATGCATGAAGACTGCTTTCAAAACAAAGCAGGGATTGTATGAATGGCTGTTTATGCCTTTTGGCTTGACCAATGCCCCTGCTACTTTCATGAGATTAATGAATGATGTACTCAGACCTTTTCTTGATGATTTTGTTATTGTGTATCTGGATGACATTTTGATTTTTAGTAAGACGTGGGAAGAACATTTAAAGCATGTTAAGCAGACATTAGATGTTTTGAAAAGAGAAAAATTTTAATGTTAAACTCTCCAAATGTGAATTTGGCAAAACCTCTCTAAATTATTTGGGTCATATAGTAGGTGGAGGTGAATTGAAAATAGATCCCTCTAAAGTGGTTGTCATCATGAACTGGCCTAAACCCAAGTCTGCTACAGAAGTGAGAAGCTTCTTAGGAGCAGCACAGTATTGGAGGAAGTTCATTTCAAATTTTTCCTCAAGTGTAGCTCCCTTACATGCTTTGACAGGATTGGACAAGGTGTTTCAGTGGGGAGGCAAATGGCAGAAAGCCTTCGACACCTTGAAAGAAAAAATTAGTACAACACCTGTACTAGCACTGCCAGACCTACAAAGACCATTTGAGATCCAAACTGATGCCAGTGACTATGCCATGGGAGCAGTGTTGACACAACACGGTAAACCCTATGTTATCATTCTGAGACTTTTAATCCTGTAGTAGTTAACTATCCTACATATGATAAAGAATTGTATGCATTAGTTCAGAGTGTGAAAAAGTGGAAACATTATTTAATGGGCAAAGAAACAGTGATACATACTAATCATCAGCCACTTCAATACCTACACTCCCAAACTAAATTGCAACAATCAAGACATTACAGATAGATTGGTTTTCTATAACATTTTCATTTAGTCATCAGATATAAAAAGGACATACATAACAAGGTTGCAGACATGTTATCTAGACCCATTATAAATGCGTCTACCATACTTAAGCATAATTTTGTGCTGCAAGAAAGCTACATAGAACAATATGCTCAGGATATGGACTTTAAAGATGTATATGCCACTTTCAGTCAAGGCAAAAGAGTAGAAGAATTGGACTATCATGTGAAGGACCGACTCTTATATCATTGTGGGAAACTTTGCATTCCACAAACTGAGAGGGCAAAGATAATTAGGGAAGCACACACTTCTCTAATATCAGGTCACTTTGGGGTAAGTAAAACAGTTGCATAGCTGCAAAGGTTTTGCTATTGGCCGAAGATGAGTGAGACAGTTTCTAGATATGTAAAGGGGTGTGCTATGTGTGCTAAAAGCAAGCCCAACAATAGAAAACTAGGCTTGTACACTCCCTTACCAGTTCCTTCTCACCCTTGGGAAAGCATTTCCATGGATTTTGTTGGAGGACTGCGTAAATCTAGGAAAGGTCATGATTATCTATATGTTGTTGTGGATAGGTTCAGCAAAATGTGTCTTTTGATACCCTGTAATAAACAGATTACAACTGAACAAATTGCAAAATTATTCTTTGAACATGTATGGGTTCATTTTGGATTACCCACCTATTGTATCTGATCGAGACACCCGATTTGTGGGGAAGTTTTGGTCAAGTCTGTGGGAACTAATGGGCACCAAATTAAAGAAAAGCATAACTTTTCATCCACAAACAGATGGCCAGATAGAAGTAGTTACCAGGACAGTGATCCAGTTACTGAGAGGATATTGTAGCAAACATCCTAAGATTTGGGATGAGCACTTGTTCTATGTGCAACATGCTTACAATAGAGCCAAACACTCTTCTACACAGAGATCTCCATTTGAGACCTGTTTTGGTTTCATACCAAGGTCTCCTTTGGATTTTGTCTTTAGTAAAGATACCATGGTTGATAGACACAGTGATGTGGACAAGGCAACTAGGTTCATTGAACAGATCCAGGAGATCCATCAGGTAGTACAGGAACAACTGGAAAAGAGCCAGGCCAAGTACAAGGCTAGGCATGATAAGCATCAGATGGAGCATAGTTTTCAAGTTGGAGACCAAGTCTGGCTGTATATCAGCAAGGACAGAATGCAAGGTGAAGGTCAAAAGCTAAAACCTATCAGGTATGGACCCTTCAGGATACTTGAGAAAATTGGTGAGAATGCTTTTTGCCTTGATCTGCCAGCTTACATGCACATCTACTCAGTCATGAACGTGGATTGCTTGAGGTTGTTTGAACCTTCAATGATTGAGGGCCCTGAAGAGCAGAGTCAATTGCCGTTTGTTGATGACCTGCTATCTGAATACCTTAATGAGTTACAAGAAGACATAGTACTAGATAGAAAGGTAAGGATGACGTGTAGTGGACAGGTGGAATACCTCAGGATTGGGCTTAAAGGTTCGAAACCGAGCAGTGCGAAGTGGATTGAGATTGGACAAGTGAGACAGAAGTTTCCTCACTTAGTCGATGCTTAAAGAAAACCAACTTTTAGTGGTCCAAAAGCTTTTTCAGTAGAGAGGTCATGATCCGAATCAGATCCACAAAAAGACTGTCAAGAACCTTGAATGTATCGAGCTAAGCAAATCTCTAATGAAATCCAAAACAACATCAAAAACCCCCTGAACCAGTGGCCATGGCAACCGGTGCGGAACAACGAGGACCTCGGTCAGAGCGCGCTGACCGAGGCCCATGGAGACTGCGCAGGAGGTCAAAACAACCCCTGGGAGCCCTGGATCGAGAAAAGGAGGCGATTTTGATGCGTGATTAGCGCTATCGCTAGGTGAACAGGGCCGAAATGGAAAGGCCTTAAGGACTCGGTCACGTTGGGAGCCATAGAACTGTGGGCAGAGAAAGAAAAAGCGCTAAAACGTGAAGGCAGGACCCGCGCCCTAGAAATCAACGGTTTGATCGGGGTGCCCTTGAACAGTAAGACGTTTTGGACAGGAGCGGAGCGATCCCACTCAGCGATTGATGTGTGGTAGCAGAGGTGAGAGAAAAACCACCGTGATCGCGCACTATCGGTCGAGCAAGTCAACCGCGCTCGACGTGCGTATGACGCTGGATCTGGAGGAGCCCAGATCGGACGGCTGAGATTGCACCTGATAGAAAGAAGCAGAATCAACAGGGAAATAAGCTGCAATTTAAAAGGATTTGGAATCCGTTTGACCGCCATGGTGGAGAAGAACGTATCCACGACATAACCGAAGAAATGAGCCGACGAACCATGTTGGCACCAGTTAGATGGGGACATGTGGCACTTCCCGAGCATTCATGCTGATGTCGAACAAGGAATTCCGAGCACAGCTGCAGAAGGAGAATTGACAGGCGGAAGAGGAACCGAACATGCATAGGGAGAATGGTTAAATCCATGAACAAAGATAGTCAGAGAAGAGGATTTTGAGAGGAGTCAGAGCGACCGAGAGAGACAGTGAATAGTGAACCCTGAGAGGAGGACTGAACACAGAGAACAGTAAAGCCAAGCAGAGGAGACAGAGGGCTGAGCTGACCACAAGCAGCATTAAGCACCAGAGAGCTTGAAGATTCAAGCCTTCCCATAGAGGAATTTGTCCAGACTGAGCATCACATTTGGCTCTTTCCACTGTAGACCGAGGGTCATAGAGATGGTAGGAAGAAAAAGAGTCTGTGAACTCTGAGTGGCTTGGGGAACCCAAGAACCACCTTGCCAAGCAAAATCTAATTCAGGAGAACTCATATTGAGTCCCTGTATTGTAATTTCTCTATTGTAAGACACAATAAAACAAGGCCACCATTGAAGCTGGACCAGAGATGTAGCCCTAGAGAATAGGGTGAACTCCTTATTAAAAATTGTTTGTGTCTTATGTTGCTTACTGTATTTCTCTGTTGTCTTTCCCTTTAAACTTCTGTGTATTGGAAATCTAATCGATCCATTGCTTAAATAACATAGAACACACACCAGCACCTTTTGTTTAACAAATCTTCAACTGAGGTCACTCATAGGGTGATTATCAGATCACATGGAGGTATCTAGTTCAAGATCAATCCCGTCGACCAATCCATTGGTCTCCTAGCCCATAGCCTAAGGGAGAGATCATAAGTGCAATTCTCTCTCTCTCTCTATCAATCTTCCCAACCCACAACCTAAAGAACAGATAATCAATCACATCATAAGGCGAGATACATAGCATCCAAAACATCCCAATATACATAACCCCATGGCATGCATGTCAGTGCCCCACTAACGAGTGGGATCAATTGAGGCCAAACCAATCATATCAATAGGGTACATCTCCTCGACATCAACAAGATCTCTTGGTCCATAGCTTAAGGGAGGAATCCTTATCTCAGTCATATACACAAGGTACATCTCCCTGACCACAAACAAGGTCTCCTAGTTCATAGCCTAAGAGAAGAATCCCTATCTCAATCCCCGACTATACAGTCTCTTGGTTCACGACCTAAGGGAGAGAACTTATCCTTATCGACCAAATCGTAGGTCTCCCAACCCACAACCTAAGGAAGGGAACTCAAGATCAATCTCCCCGACTAATTAATAGGTATCCCAGCACATAGCCTAAGGGAAAGATCACAAACTCAGTGCCTCAAAACCAAGCTCCCCGACCAGACTCACTATTCTCTCAGTCCATAGCCCAAGGGAGTGTCAATCTTCCCAACCAATCCATATGTCTCCCAACACACCGCCTAAGGAATATTCATGATACTATCAATCAATGCTCCCTCTCCAAAGGGATTCTAAACCATTCCAGTCTTCTCACATAAACATCAGTAACCATCTCAACAATACAAAAAATAATCATGGTGGATTTCAGTTTTTTTTCAAACGTTCCAACAAGCAACGACATCCAACTATTCATTTAGCCTTAGCCAAGGCTTCTTACAGAAGAAAACATCAACAACCATGGTCAAATCTAACAAACAATAAGTGGCTTCTCATAGAAGGAAACAACATGGTTGAATCCAATAGACAATAAGTGGCTTCTCACATAAGTAAACATCATGGTCGAATCTAACAGACAATAAGTGGCTTCTCATAGAAGTAAACATCATGGTTGAATCCAGCAAACAATAAGTGGATTCTCACAGAATAAAACATTTTGGTTTGGTTTAATCCAATAGACAATAAGTGGCTTATCACATAAACAAACATCAACAACCATAGAAGATCAAATGGATCAATAAACAACTTCCAAATCCAACCTGCGTCACAAATTAGCTACATTTTCATATTTAATTAAGTTAAATGAAATAGGAACATCCATGTCATTTAGACCAACACAACACCTAGAAGTTCTCTTTATTTCTTTAATACATATAGACCAAATAGAGTCGGCAATTCTATGCACTAAGTGGTTCAACGAGCAAATTAGAGAAATAATCATGTCAACAACAAAGTCTCGTAGCTTCTTCAAATGTTTCATCAAGCAAGTGCCTATGGACTCATATTCCATCATGCAATAACCTCAACAAGGATTTTTTTAGGCTCGTGCCACACTTTCAATCTTACAATTCTTCAATCTTGCTCCCTCTTACACTAGACGATGAGGACCTTAGCCCTTGTCATAAACATACTACCAATACATAGTTGAAAAATCAATTCAACAGATTTGGATCAACATCATTCTTCAACACATCTAACCAACTTCATCTTGGAAGTAACGACTAATTTATCTTCATCATAGATCAAAACATGCTTCAATTCAGGGTGATTTTGTCTTCTCCCTCTGAGTACAAAGTTCACCTAATCGTGAGTCCTCTTTTCATATTGTTCTTCCATCCATTTCCAATTATTCCCACTGATCCGAATTTAAACAAAAACACAACAAATTACAGATATAACCATAAACACAAAGATGCAGCAGAAATAACACTTCATTTCATTAATATCAAATAATGAAATATGCTTACAAACATAATGGAAGTAATATTAGCTTGGGCAATGGTAGCTTATCTCTAAGAAGAGATGTGGCAGGTACATGCCTCTAAACTGTGTTACAATGAGGCTCCACAACCTATTTATTATTGGAAAACATGAGAAAACCATAAACAACCAAAACCCTAACCCCATGACATGTAACACTAAGAGTTTGTGGGCCTCGTTGGGGTTAGTTGGGCGGCCAACTTCCCGGGGTCATAACTTGGTCATATTATCTCTGTTTGGCACGTATGATACCTTGTTGGAAAGGTCTCTCTGAGTACTACAGGTTTTACTACAGGCCCTTACCTATGGCAATGGTCCTACTATGAACCTCTTAAAAACGTTGCTTAGTGGGTCAAAATTGCTCTTGAAGTTCAGGACCTGAAAAACTACTAAAAATAGAAAATGCTAAAATAAACAAGGAAACAAATGAAATTTGCTGGATTTCTAGGTGGGATAGGTGGGTGGCCACTAATATCCACCTGAATAATTCCTCTCCTCTTAGGAAGCAATGGTCCCCATTATGTGCAAAGCCTCCTTGAGGTGAAGAAATTTATGTTGAACCTGGTCGCTGGTGAGCCACTTGCCTTGGTGCAGGAGTTAGCCAACTTTGACAACCCGATATAGTTGGATCTTCTTCTTGCAAGTGTTCTTGACCTGTGTTTCCATAAGTCGATCAATTGTAGCATGCTCCATGCCATTTGGATTTAACTCTATTGGTGTGAGTTGTTCTGCAATGTTTGATGTGTCCAGTAATGGTGGGAAGTATGGTTGAAGGCAGTCCACGTTGAACACTGGGTGCAGACCAAGGAATGGGGGAATGCTGAGCTCAAAAGAATTGTCTCCCACAACCTTGGTAATGGTGTAAGGACCATATCAGAGTGGTATGAGCTTCCGATGGGCTCCGGTAAGGCGTTATTTCTGCAAATGCAACCAAACTTTGTCGGCCACATGAAACTTGTGTGGCACTCGATGTTGATCATGTCGCTGCTTGTACTTGGCATTTGACTTCTCCAGGATGTCGTGAAATTGCTGGAGGATGTGTTGAATGCAGTCAATAAATATGGTTTCTTTATTCGCCTTGGATGATACATGTGTGGATTTTGTCTGTGTAGTCACCTAAGGCATGGCAACATCAATCAAACACAACAGTTGAAATCCTAGACCCACTTGAAAGGGACTACGACCAAATCGATCTATGGAGATCTCTATTATAACTATGTTGCACATATAGAAGAATCTCATCCTAGGTTCGAGGATGCTTGGATTTGTACATGGAGAGTATGTGCACTGTCATCCTGTTGACGACCTCTGTCTGGCCACCAGTCTGGGGATGGAAGGCAGTTGACTTGGTGAGCTTGGTGTCCAATAGTGTCCAAAGGCTTGACCAAAATCTACTCAAGAACCTGCTATCCTGATATGATATAATGGTCTGTGGGATCCAAAAATGTACCCATACTCATTCAAAGAAGAGTTTGGCAGTGTCCTCTGCTGTGATACTCTTCTTGCAGGCTGTCAATATAACCATCTTTGGTAGAAGGGAGGCCAAACGTATAATCCATGGAGATGGATTCCCACGGCTAGCTGGGACTAGGAAGAGGAGTGTACAAGCCTTGCTTCTTGTTGGATTGCTTGGTGATGGCGTAGGCAGTGCAAGATCTAATATATTTCCCAACATCCAGTCAGAGTTTGGGCCAATAGAAGTACTTTTGTAGTACAACCACAGTTTTCTCCACCCTAAGTATCTTGCGATCCAACTGTAGTGTGCCTCCCAAATCAATTTGGCACGCTCTCTTGAAGGAACACAAATGTGTCCCAAGTAGCATAATAATGCGTCCTAGAGGCAGAAATCAAGAACTTTTTTCCCATCTACTAGAATCTGGTACGTGGAGGTGAACTTTAGATCATTTTTGTATAGTTGTGGTCATCTAGAGGTCTCGTGAGCACAAGAGTTGAGAACAATAGTCAATGCTGCAATTGGGGACCGGTTGAGGTAGTCTACAACATGATTGGTGCTGCCCTTCTTGTATTTAATGTTCAAGTGGAATTGTTGCAGATATCTAGACCAATTATGATGACGATCGTTCTGCAAATTCCCTTGTGTCTGTATAAACTGAAGAGGTTGGTGATCGGTGTGGATGACCACCTCCTTCCCCAGATTGTAGTGCTTCCACTGTCGGCAAGCCTGCACAATGGAATACATTTATTTATCATAGGTGGGGTACTTTCGTATTGTATCAGAAAGTGTCTCAATATGATAGGCCATTGGATGCCTGTGTTGGGTGAAGACTGCACCAATAGCATAGTCTGAGGCGCCTGTCTCGATTTCAAATGGTTGATGCAAGTCTGGAAATGTGAGTACTAGTGCAGAGCAGAGGAGGCCTTTTATTGGGCGTGGAATCTCCCTAATGCAAGTTTTGGGGCTTAAAGCCCAAGTTTTGACTAAGTCCATTGTAAAGACTCCGCGATTTGTGGGCGCGGAGTGTGAAGTCATAATAGAGTCACATGATTTTCCGCCTTTGTTTTTGTAATGTAATGTCGGTTTGAAAGATCTACCCATGGTCCACGGACCATGGGATTGTATAAATAGAGAAAGGATCTGAGTGTAGGAGATATAAAAAACAATGAAGAAAGATGAGTCTAAGGAATCAATGAAGCAATGAGTCGAAGTGTAAGTCATGTCTTTGGGTTGTAGATTAGGAGAAGGCTCTGCAGCTGAGTGTGCAGAGGCCTAGTAGTCCGCAACTGAGTGCACAGAGGCCTAGTAGTTCGCAGCTGAGTACGCAGGCCCCTGCAGCTGAGTGCAAAGGGTAGGTCGAGTTTGTAACCATTGAAAGCATTAATAAAGAGAAGTTTTACCATTTTTCTGTGTATCTTTTCCTGTCTTATGTAGTATTGGGTATGAATTGAAAGTTTACTATTTTTTTACTACGTGAACTCATATGAATGTGTTGAATAAGTAAGTATAAGGCATTTGTTTATGCGAAGATAACTAACTGTTCTAAGAAGATAAGTGATATCGCGGATGTGACTTAGGGGAATAGTGCAGATCGCTACTCCAGCAACGCGAAAGTCCCTCAACCTCAAGTTAGGGTTGCGCGAAGGTGAATATATTAGGGCACGAAGGCCAGGAAAGTGCACGAAGGGACTCACAGTTGGACCAAACCAAACCCTCAGACATCTCAAGGGTGCGGAAACCTAGTTCTAGCACTCCCCCATACTACTTCGGGTGAGACCTCAGTTTGCGCTCCGTGGACTGTTGCCGAAAGGGCCAGTAGTACAAGGATTTGTTTGGCTAATTAACTTTGAACCTAGGTCAGGCCCTAACAAGCCAACAAATGGTTTCGTTGTCGGGACCGGGATTTGCATAAAGATGTCTGATGTCATATCATTGGAATCCAACTAAGAAAGGAATTGAAGATTTGTTGGATAGAAAGATTCACGAGTTCGCGACGCAGGAGAACAAGAATCCGTGACTATCAAAAGAAGAGTGGTTAGACTGCTACCTTTACACAGAGATCCACAAAATTTTCTTCGCATCTTTCCCTATTGAGCTATACGAGTGGATCATGAAGCTAGTAGATAGCCAAGGAAGGTGCAAGCTCGACAGACCTATTGTGTGGACTTCAGAATTAGTGCACAGATTGGAAGCATCAAAGGATAAGATTACGTGCGTTGTTGATCACTGGATCGATCGAATTATAGGAGGATTCATTACTGAATTCATGGTAGATACTTCAGTCAGCTATAACGAGGTAGAGCGATGCTTCCTCAAAGGACCGTGAGGTAAGTACGTTAAGTATTTAAACACTTGGATTAAAATGCTACTGTGTGAAAAGCGGGTTATGCAAATAAATTGATGTTTGGGGCTACGTGAAGTGGGAGAATTTACAGAAACGAAGGTAGTGCAGAACTAGAAACTAGCCCCTTGATTTCACCTCCGTGAGGGGACGAGGAAGAGATCGCAAGGGTCTCACCAAGAAGTGTGATAAGATGGATTCCACGCATACCACCCCCACCTACACCATCACCAGTTTCACCGTCTTCACACCCATCTTCACCCATACCACCTCTGCCACCACTGCGAGTCAATATGGTAAGCGTGATAAAGTTTCTAGTGTTAAAGGGAGTAGGGAATGAAGATCCAGACAGGTTTTGGTTCGTGATAAAAGCTATATGGGAAGCGCAGGGAGTTACAGATGACAATATAAAGAAAGCAACGTTGGTCAACGCTCTGCAGGATCGTGTGCTGACCTGGTACATTAAGCATTCCAATGACAATCCAAATGTGGGGATCACAGATATCCAAACTACATTAAACAAAGAATTTAGCAGGCCGAGGTTTGAGGCATAGTCAATCATTGGATTCAAGGATATCACAATGCTACCAGGCGAGACCCCTTGGGAGTTGGATCAAAGATTGAAGTGCACAATTCGTGAAACTAACATGACTTTGACAGATGGGCAACACCGCGAATGGTTTGTAGCATCGCTAATGCCGCATTTAAGGAACACACTGTCACAATAAAGGCTAACCACTCAAGCCAAGGCCTTGGAGATCGCAATGAGACTGCATGAGACCCCGATACAGGATCCTAACCTGGGAGTTCAGCAGATCCACATGCAGTTGAAAAACTTGTGCCCTGAGATGCAGTGTCTGAAACAAGACAGGACGGCTCGCCCAAAGGTGCACGACGAGGTATGGTGTGTTAAATTTAAGGGTTAGGGTCATGACAAGGACCACTGCCCAGTGTTCGTGAATTACCTTGTGGGAGGAGGACTAATGCCATTGAGACCAAAGGCACAAGTAGGACCTAGCATGGTGCCTGCATTATGGTGTGCGATTTGTCAAATAGGAGGAAAGCATGCTACGGGCAACTGCCATTTATTGCAGAAGTACACGAAGAATTCGCAACAGTTGTTTTGTAATTTTTGTAGGTCAGTGGGACATGATGAGCACACCTGTAGAAGTTATGAACTAATGATGGATAGGAATCCCACCTACAGGGTTTAGGTCGAAATGCTGCCCCTTGACCAGAACGCAGGAATGGTGCGAACCAGATTTCAAGGGCGCAAATGAGGCCGAGGTGGAGGAGGGCCTAGAAGAGGTCACAAACAACTGATATGTTACAATTGCGTAGGGCCAAGACATTATGCCCATGATTGTACGAATTTGACTCGTCCGTCATGCTTGTATTATACATTGTTTTATCATGAGATGGAGGATTGTCCCACACTGATAGCAAGGTTGTGCGAAAAAGGAGCGCTCCAACCTCCCTTGACTGAGAACCTGCAAACGATGAGGTCTGAGCCGCACGAGGAAGACCCTAATGTGACATGGGATGATAAAGGCAAGCAGCCTGAAGATAGTACTTGGGTTCGCAAGGCTCCAACAAAAGAACCAAAGTTTGATTTGGAGCGCGCTAAGGAAAGCTTCATGGAAGCTAGGAAGAGCTTCGTTGATGCCTCCACTTCAGGAAGAAAAGATAGACCAGAGCCGGAAATGGACCCCTAGATGCTCACAACGTTCCTAGAAACATGCATGAAGCTGCTATGCGATAGAAAGGCTGTAAAGGGACTATAGGAACTCATAAATAGATACGCTGGGACCGCGCCAGGAGAACCACACGGAGTCAAGAAGGTTGGAAAGCATGTGACGAGGATAGGAAGAGAAATGAGATTGACCGCGTAGATTGGGGAATATGAGATGGACCAAGTGATTATGGACCTAGGATCGGATGCGAACATTCTGTTGAAGAAGACATGGGAATGCATGGGGAGGCCTACGCTGCAATGGTCTCCTATCCAACTGCGAATGGCGAACCAACAAAAGGTCCTACCTATGGGAAGATTACAGGGGATCACAATGGATATTGAAGGAGCGAGCGCACTGACAGATTTTGAAGTGATAGAGATTGTTGATGACAACAATCCCTATCTCGCACTACTAGGAATCGATTGGGCTACTGACATGAATGGGGTGATAAATTTGAAGAAGCGCAAGATGATTTTTGAGAAAACGTCTCTGAACGTAGTTTTACCTTTGGACCCTGCAGAAGGGTTGTGCTACATGGAGCCAGTGCGCAACTACGATCGCGATGATGATGTGGACTACATCTACAAGATAACCGCATGAGAGCAAGACTAGGTAAATCCAGCTGCGGATGGCTGAATCTCATGGGAGCACGAAAGCTCCTGTACATCGGATTCTGACGAGGAGATAGAGCGATGGCAGAACCAACTACATGAGGTAACCATGCTAAATTGTAACATGATGACGAGATCACTACAATGTGTATCAATGGAGGTAAGGGATCTGCCTACATATGATGGGCTAAGCGAGGTAGATGAATTCCTAAACAAATTTTAAATAGAGGTGTCAGAACAACAACGTTTCGAAGCTTTGAAATCGGTACTGCACGCTATGCCCGCGAGGTGGTGGGGTATGCACTAAGGAAGCTTTGAGGAATGGTGCAAATGTAGCAGAATGATGTGCATGTGGTTTGGGAAGCCTCAGATGCGATTAACAAACAAGATTGTCGGACGAAACGATTTGTGCGTGCACCTACCCAGATGGATATAAACATATCTTTAAAAACTCGCGCGGATGCACACAGACTTCGCGTTGGGAGACACAGTCAGTAAGCATTTGCGGGTGAGGCAATTACACGAATGACCCCTCCGGTTGGAACAACGGAGTATGGAAAGAACAATTGGGCAGAAAGTTATCCACACAGTAGCCTTTAGCAATGTATGCAAAGCGCTAAACAAGGTACACAATTCGAAGCAGACTGATTAGGACCTACACGTACCAGCGGTTCTGTGGGCTTATAGGACCACGTTCAAGAAACTGACAGCGCAAATGCCTCCAAGGCTAGAGTATGGAGCGAATGCTGTAATCCCCATAGAGTATAAAATTCCTAGTCTGCGCATAGCAGCACCGATAGATATGACAACTAGTGGAGCCTTGGGAGAAGGGATCACGTAGCTGAACGAAGCAGAATGCTTGGGACCTCAAGAAGAAATCCGAAAGGGTGATCTTAGGCTCTAAGAACTTATGAAAGAAAGGGTGTGATTAAGGGAGAAAAGTGCTCTGCTGGAAGTGGAAGTAAAGAAGTGTGAGGACGAAATAAATAAAGATTTTCTTGATAATAAAATCAGGGTGATAAAACAGGTGCGCACGATTACGTTGACAAATTTGGGGACTACCGTCGAGAGTTGATCAACCTGATGCGTGGACGCATATTACTAAACAGATCAACCATGGTAGCACGCTGCAGATGATAAAGTGTGCAACACAGGCAGTAACAATAAAAGGTGGATGTCTTCCAGGAAAAGTGATGAATGACTGATCGAAACCCTATATAGGTGGCGTAACGACCTGACTAGCCGTGGGAAGTACAGTCTTAGTGCTCCAGGCAATTGAAAGGAGGTGCTGGACTATAAACTACTCTACCTAGGAGTTGCGTGCAGGAGCAAAGTGTCACAAGGTCTGCGACCACGCAAGGGGGGCTGTGTTGCAGTGCAAGTTGGCTGGAAAGTGACCGTTGGAGTCACTATTCACGACATGATGCTCAACTTGAGACCAAATGGAGTGGGCGACAACCATTTAAGACACACTTTATGGGCAAGATTTGGGAAAATATTCTACCAAGGGAGCATTATTGAACCGGATTTGGGGGGAAAGGTCGATTTCAAATTCAAAAGGCGCTATAAATTAGAAAGGGCTGCCAAACAAACAACACTTGGTCATTTGCGAATTGAACTATTGTATGACCTGGGTATTCTGAGCCGAGATCTGTTTGCCCTGTGTCGAGCATTGATTGAGCCCCTAATTAAGAAATTGAGAGATTTCTGGATGAGCAAGATGGCAGCATTTGAGGAAGTTAGGGAAATTGTAGAGATGACTGCCAAAGAGGCCATGCAGGCCCTGACTGTGGAAGATGCCCTTGAAGGCACTGAGATTGTGGCGGAAATCCCTAAATCACCGTGCACACCAAGGCCGAAGAAAGACAAACAATTGATGATTTCGGTGCGTGTGTCCCCATGAAACTCACTGCGCACCAGATTAACGATGGAGGAGAGAGGGAAAGCAGTTAACTTGGAAACCAATGAGGAGGAGGAAGACCTAGAGGAACTCATAATTGAAGAAGACGAGGACGAGGTAATGGAGGAAGAAACTGAGCTGACACACCCTCAAACAAAGCTGCCCGCGTATATCCCGCTGCGGAAGGGGAAGGAAAAAGTACCCAAGGACCTCGACGAGAGCAAGAGCTCTCTCCAAACTTCGCTCCTCCCTGACGACATCATCTTTGAGGGCACGCACCTGGGACGGGTGCCAAACTTGATATTCGAAGATTGGGATCTCACTGACCAAGATAAATTCCCTCATCTAGAGACCACGCAGCTCATGAAGCCCAAGAAGAACACCATGGAGGGGGTTATAGAATTGGAGCCACAAAAGTGGTTATGTGGAGTGGAAAAGGCAGGGTTATTAAACCTACTCTCGGTGCCGCATTTCCACCGCGCCCTAGTAACGATATTCGTCATCAGGTAATTGCTCTTCCTGGTGCACGGTGGGTGTTTGTGGCTGGAGGAGCCCATCCCCATCACGGGCCACTTAATTCATCGCATTAATCAGCTTCCGTGCAAAGGGGAGGACCCCGCAGACATCTCAGAGGGGAAGAGCAGTGATTTGGCCGTCGCAGAGGCCATGAAGAATAAATACAAGCTAGAGAAGAAGAAAAGGGGCTACACCATATCCAACATCAACAACAAAGTAGTTAAAGTTGCGACCCAGATACTGGCAGGAAAGCTCATGCGGAAGTGCTGCATGGACGAGGTGCCTATGTCGGTGCTTACACTTGTTGAGTAGTGCATGGAGGGGGTCTAGTTTAACTGGTCCGAGTTCTTATGCAAAGAGTTCCTGGAAAATTGTCGCGAGGCCTAGGAACAAGGAAAAACGTTCCACTATACATGGCTTCTGCTGTCCATAGTGCTGGTGGCAGGGGAATTGTCGGAGGACAACGAGTTCCCCACAATTAATAGGGATCTGCTAGAGGCCGTGAAGTACGCTTCACTGTGGTCCATGAAAGACGTGAACCGGATCCACGACAAGAATATATTTTGGGTGTTCATGGAGATGAACATCAGAATGGGGATTAGCCGCAAACTGCGGTTATCACCCACTATCTTCAACAACCTGCAAAGTTTTACAGAATTTAAAGTGGACTTCCACAACATATATATCAGAGCGCACAAGAACCCGGTCAAGAAAAGGAGCGAGTTACCCTTCATAGCCACAAATGATGTAATTTTGAATGTACTAGAATTATGGCCGCTGGAGCGGCACGCCCTAGACATCCCGGCGGTGGAGAAGTCTGTTGCGTAGAAGAAGAAAGAGGAGGCCAAACTACGCATGGCACATTTGGTAGAAAAGATAAGGCAAGAAGCAGTGGCAAAAAAAGCACAGGAGGCGTGGGACGCTGTGCAGATAGTAGCCGAACAAAAAAAGCCTGCAACAATAGCAACACAAGAGGCAGCCGAGAAGGGGCGCGAAGGCCAGAAGTCGCCTTCACATGGGAAGGAGAAAGAAATGGAAATAGAGGAAGTGGACGACGGTGCAGACCCATAAACAACATCAACACTATTGAAGCACCATCGCCCGAACGAGCAGGCGAGGCCGCACAAAAAGGTGAAAGCACCCAAGCTGTCGATCGACCCAATCATCCTTATTGAGGGTGATCTGCACGACATAGGTGAGACATTGAGCGACGTTACCACCGAGGCCCTCTAGAATTTCGCAGAGGATAATCAGAGTGTGTTGGGGGCCCTATGAAAGAAGATTCAGGAGTGGCAGGTGCGCACTCCTCAGGTTGGTAC
Organism: Pinus taeda; assembly: GCA_000404065.3. Classification (NCBI taxonomy): domain Eukaryota; kingdom Viridiplantae; phylum Streptophyta; class Pinopsida; order Pinales; family Pinaceae; genus Pinus; species Pinus taeda. The sequence continues at coordinate 55,833 of APFE030327680.1, read as the reverse complement.
TCTTTCGACCAGCCTCGTAGTAGGGACAGTTGCAGCCAAGAAAATTCTATGCTCTCGGACAACCAACACAATAGTGCTGCCAGAAGGGGCACTGGTTACAACAAATGAGGCCGACAGGCCTATAATTAGTACACTCCAAGGGATATGGAGGGATCAACATGGTTGTGCTCCTGCGGGAGATGCTTTATGGTTTGTAGGATGGGATTACTGCAGAACTGCGGGTTAGGGAGAGCCGCACATTGCAAGTGTTGAGCGAGCAAAAGATCAACATGCAGTTGAGCTTGCAACGCGACAAGGTTGTGTCCCAGAACAAGTAGATGGTACAGGTATTAGAAGAAGCCTGCCAGATGGTCCCCTCCAAAAGTCAGAGAATAATGCGCCAATGCTATTACATCGGGGATGGAAGAGATCAACAGTGCAGTAAGGGACTGCACCAGAATGTTGGAGGAGTCATTCGAGGTCCTCAACAACCTGCAGGAGGACCCTAAGATCCAACACTTCGAGACAGAGGCACATGATCTCTAGTAGTAGTACGACATTGTTAAAGGCTAACTAACTCCAAACCTGGGTCAGGCCCAAACAAGCCAACGACTTTTAACTCAATGAACACCTTCTGTTGGGACTCAGACCACGAAAACTTTTCTTTCGCCCTGCCCTTAGTAATCTGACCCAAAGGCCAACTGATATGGGAGAATCCCAACATGAACCTTCGATAAAAAATTGCGAGGCCCAAAAAGTTGTGAAGCTCCATCAGAGTGGCCAAGGCTGGCCAATACTGAATGAATTGGATCTTGGTCAGGTCCACATGCATGCCACACTCATCTATGATGTACCCCAAGTATTGGACCTGAATCATGCCAAAGGTGCATTTGTCCAAGTTGGCACACAGTTTGTGCTACCGAAGGGTTTGAGGGACCTGCCGAATGTGTTGCAAGTGTTCTTCCCAAATCTTGCTAAAGTTGAGGATGTCGTCTAGATAAACCACCACGAATGAGTTGGTGAAGGACCGCAAGATGTCATCCATTAGCCTCATAAAAGTAGCGGGGGCATTTGCCAACCTGAAGGTCATAATGAACCATTCAAAAAGGACTTCCTTGGATTTAAAGGCAGCCTTCCATACATCTGTGGTCTCTATTGGAACCTGTTTATAACCATAGTTTAGATCGATGTTGCTGAAATACTTGGCCCACTTGAGTTGGTCCAACAGGTCATCAATCTATGGGATTGGATACCTATTCCTGACAATGATTTTGTTTAATGCCCGATAATCAATGCAAAGCCTCTAGATTCTGTCCTTCTTTTGTACCAGTACAATCGGGCTCCCACAAGGCGAGGAACTTGGTCGGATGTTTCCATTTTGCAGCAACTCCTGGATTTTCCACTTGATCTCTTCATTTTCCATAATGGAGTGACAATATATCGGCCTGTTGGGCAGAAGTGATCTGGGAGTCAGATCAATTGAATGCTTGAACTGATAATGCAAGGGTACTCCTATGGGTGAGGAGAAGATGTCCCTGTATTCTTCCGTGATCGCATCCACCTTCTTCTGCTGCTTGGAGGAACCCTTCTCGGGGGTCATGGACATGGCTATGACCTTCCCTTTACATTGAGAGCGAATCAGAAAGAAAATAAATTTCCCATTCTAGGAGATGACCTTATTGTATTACTTAGAAAATATTAAAGAGATGGAGTTAGGTGGGGCTACCTCCGATATCCCATATAATTTAGTACCCAAATAAATAATAATAGAGCGAGTTATAGACTCATATACAACATGTCACTTCCATAAGTATCATTTTCCTAATAATACATCACAAACTTCAAGAGGAGCAACATCACACATTACCTCATCCGTGAAGGGCTTGATGCTGTGGGGAAGGCGACACTGTCGGCTGACGTGAAGATCTTGTCCTTGGTGAAGCCACCTAATGGTGTATGGATGCAAATGTGTTGTAGTTGGTAGGCATAGCTGCTTCACGACCTCTATGGAAATAAGGTTCTTTTGTCTCCCGCTATCAACAATGAGCTACAACGGAGAACCCTTCACACACATCTATGACTGGAATAGGTGCTCCCCCTCTTTTGGATCTTCAGGCTCAATCTTCTAGATCTTGGTGATGGCCACAGTGGCATTGGGCTTTGTGGAAATGATCTGCTTCCTTTTGTCATTCCCCTTGTTGGGTTCTGACTCAGAGTCGGAGCATGCATCAGACTCAAAAGCCTTTAGCTCGACCATCAGTGACTGCTTGACCGGACGCTCACTTGTGTTGTGATTGGAACTCTTATGGAACTCACACCACTTTCTCGTGTCCTTCTTTGTCTTCGTTGTGTTGTTCTTTGCATGTGGCTTCTGAGGGTTAACCTAGGTCGCCCCACCTTGGCTTTGCCCTTTTCTCTGCAGTTTGTGGGTGCCTTTCCCTTGCTTCATGTTCACAAATTGAAAGTCTCAGTTTTTCTATTTAAGCTTCTACTCAATCTTGACAGTGTATTGGCACGCCGTGCCAAGTGAGGAGATGTCCAGGAACTCCATCTCATCTTGGATGTACCTGTGTAGGTAGTCATGATACTTAAGTACCAAATGTTTCTCAGAATCCTTGATACCAAACTTCGTGCAAAGCGTATGAAAAACATTGGTAAACTCTAACATGTCTTGGTCCCTTCCCAGTCGCAGTGTGGTTCACTTTATGTATTTATCCTCATAGCTCCCGATAGGGTAGTACTACTCCTTGATGACATCCTAGAATGAATCCCAAGTGGGTGCGACCGAAAATAGGGAGGGCGTACTTTCATCCTTCTACTCGCAGTAGGTTTCCCACCAGTCCTTGATGTGGGGGGAAGCTTTGAGAAGAGCAAAAGTAATCTTTTTTCGACAGGAAAAATCATGAACATAAAAATATCCTTCTAGCAAATTTAACCATTTATCTATGGCATTTGCATTTATCTGACCATTAAATATGAGAATGTCAAAGTTAACTTGTACCTTAAAGGGTGTGGCGCTTCCAGAGTAGCTATTGGAAGTAGATGTGTCGCCCCTCGGTAGTCACTAAAGGATCTGGGCGAAGTTGTCCATCATCGCGTTCCTTTATTGCTTGAGGGCTTCTTCGAGCAAGACTTTGATAGAATCTCCTACCCCCCCGTCTTTCTTTTCTTCCGCCATGGGAGGTCGTCGGGATTTGCGAGGTTGGTCTTGCAAAGGTTCCACCAGTTCAAGCCCTAACTTCTTATATCCTGACCTCATTGGGGACATGCAAAGAAAAATAGAGAATGAGCAGACTTCTCTGATACCACTGATCCGAATTTAATTAGGAACACAACAATTACACATAGAACTATAAACACAAAGATGCAGAAAAAATAACACTTTATTTCATTAATATCAAATACTGAAATATGCTTACAAACAGAATGGAAATAACATTAGCTTGGGCAATGGTAGCTTATCTCTGAGAAGAGATGTGGTAGATACATGCCTTTGAACTATGTTACAATGAGGCTCCAGGGCCTATTTATTATTGGAAAACATAAGAAAATCCTAAGCAATCAAAACCCTAACCCTAGGAGATGTAACACCAAGAGTTTGTGGGCCTTGTTGGGCTTAGTTGGGCAACCAACTTCTCGGGGTCATAACTTGGTCATATTATCTCCGTTTGGCATGTACGATACCTTGTTGGAAAGGTCTCTACGAGTACTATAGGTTTTGTTGTAGGCCACTACCTATGGCCATGGGCCTGCTACAGACCTCAAAAAATCGCCGTTTAGGGGGTCAAAACTGTTCTGGAAGTTCAGGACCCGAAAAAATCCTAAAAATTGTAAATGCTGAATAAACAAGGAAACAAATGAAACTGAGTGGAGGTCTAGGTGGGATAGGTGGGTGGCCACCAATATCCACTTGGATCAACTACACCTTGACAATCTTCATTATTTCCCCACAATCCTCACTAGGATCCCATGGAAGAACAAATGCAACCAAGCAAGGTACAGGAAGACAAGAGACTCATAAAGAAACAATAGTAGAAACAATCAAGAAAGTACTTATCTCTTGAGAGTGTGTTAGCTCCCCCTTGATCTCAACTTTTTCAGATTCAATCAACTTCGTCCACGTCATCAAAGGAGTTAAATTTATTCACATCATCAACAAGGGGTCCATCACCAACAAGGAGTCCACATCATCATCAAGGAGTCTACATCATCAAGGAATCTACATAATCAAGGAGTCCATATCATCAGAAGTTCACATCAACAAGGACTTGATTATCAACATTAAGAAGTCCACATCATCAAGGAGTTCATCATCAACATCAAATAGTCCACATCATCAAGGAATCCCTTTCATCATCATGAAATCCACATCATTAAGAATTCAATAAATCCAAATCATCAAGAGTTTGACCTCGTCTACATTATCATCAAGAGTTACATATTATTAGTGACGATAAAAGGAATATGGGAAATACAAGATATTTATCTTTTGAGAACATGGCAACTCCCTCTTAATCTCTATCCTTCATGCATTCAACATGCAAATAAGCCTCATCACCAAGATGTCAAATCTTTTAAGAACTAGGGTTTCTTCTTTCAAGCGGAAGTAATCAAACCATAAGCCCAAGGATTTCATTTCCAATCCCCTTTGTCTTGATAGGGTTAACATTAGTTTGGCTAGGTTTTCAAATCCAAACCCTAATAATTCTTCAAATTTAATCCATATCATTATCAACATCCCGAATTATCATTAAAGAAGAAATCCCAAGCGCTAGGGATTTCTTCTTTAATCCCCATGCTAGGATTTTTTAAACCTAAAATATTCCAAGAACCCGGTCAACGATTCAAACTTTTGAACCTTAGATTTTGTGATTTCAACAAATCTCAAATTCTCAGCAATAATTTTATCAGGCTTTGACTTCTTGCCTTGCTTACATTTGATTTCAATATCCAAGGGTTCATGCTTTAGATCAAGAAAAATATTGCTTTTATTATTCTGTCAAGACTTTCAGTCTACCAAACCCTTAATTTTCATTAGATATTCAAATGCCATAAGATCTTCAAAAATCTTTCAAGATTCATCTAAAACCCTAGGTGTATAATACTATCCTTTCAACATTCATTGATGCATTATCTTCGAATCTGGAAACCCTTTGAGAGAATCATCAATATCATCCATGTATCAACCTTAGTTTCAACATTAATGCAAACCTATCAAATCAAAATTCCTTTAGTCAAATATGACTCTTTCTTTGATATTAAGGTCTTTATCCTCTCTTAAACATGCAACAAGGCTCATAGATCGTAGCACAACTTAGACTTTCAACACATGACTCCTTCAACTTCCATCTGGAGACTGAGGTATAAACTTCAGGAGGGATTAGATATGATATTGCAGACATAATTCGGATGCGACAAACTTCGTTCTAAATTCCCTTGAAAACATTTTTTGGATCTTGCCATAGGATAATAGTTCTAAAAAATTAGAGTAGATTTTCCTTTGAAAAGTTGGCTTGTACATCGACGTTCTTCTACTTATAGGACAGGGTTAATATTAAGGGCACGTCAGAAATGAAGATTTCAAAGTTCGTTCCATCATACTTCAGGTCTCGCATGATCTTCTTTGAATTGGGTCTCAAATACAGAGATAGTGGGCTCATGTTCGGTCACACATTTTTTAGTTTCTTATTTCGGATTTCGATCTTCACCTTGACAAACATTGATGGTGACACATTTCAAACCATAGATTAAATAGTCTCAGACTTTAGACTTTAGAACTATCACATAACTCCTTCCTGAAAAAGGATCATGACTTTACAACACTATAACAGAGATACACAAGTGCTATTGTAGCTCGAATGCCACATAGATGGCATGGATGTCTTAGATTTTCGGTCTATCAAGAAGATATAATATATATATATCTATCTTCTTGATAGACCGAGATGCCACATAAGCTCGGTCTTAGGTCTTGAATTCATGGACCATATTTATTAATGTTTGACAGTAACCATGGATTCGGGCTTGAAAGACTCTAAAAACTTTGTTAAGATCATACAGATCGGATGACTTAGGTTTTTATTCTCAGACTGCCATTCCACAAAGATCAGTTTGGATCACGGAAGCTATAAAGAGCTCATATATCTCCCAACTCGGAATACAGGCTTGACTTTGTTAGGTCCCTATAATACTAGTGATTACCCCATTACTATTGTAGTTGTATCTCTTATTAATATTGTTGTGCCCCTATTATCTCCATATTGTTATTACTGTGCTCCATAGAATCCCTCTATTATTATTTTTGTGGCTTTACATTATTATTGTTAGGTTGGCTAGGTTATATTGTGACTCCTTAGACTCCTATATACAGAAAGGAGGTTTTGTCATTTGAATCATCATAGAATTGTTCGTTTATGTAATATAAAGGAGATTGCCCCCTCGAAGAGGCTGAATTCTAAGGCATTGATCTATCCATTCTATTTTTTTTGAGCTAGGTTCATAATAAACCTCAACCATGAAGGGAATATAGGGTGTTGCACCCATCTACAGAAGTTTGTGCCTCAAGTATATACAAAGAAACTTGCATATCGTAGACTAATAGTTCTATGAAAATGGTCGCGTACATCACACATAGGCTCGCACATGAACCACAGAGAATAGCGCCACAGAACTCGAATCATGTTCCTTAAATCTTATACAGACCTATATGGCACAATTCCAGAATTCGCATAAAAGCATGCCATAGTATTGGGATGGTCCTTCTTCCACAGATACATGGCACAGATTTGCGCTTCCATAGTGACATGATACAGCCACAGAGAAGCTTGCTAGACCACAGGTTCACACTTAATTTTTCATAGAGATTTATGGTGCCATTGAACTCACGGAACATAACTCACATATTTGCATATTTTCACACTTCTTGTCTCAAGGTTCGCATGGATTTCACAGGCATCGGACCCCTTCCATTCCAAGCTTCATCCTAATTCGAACTTTAACATAGATATAAAAGCTCGAATTTAAATACGGACTTGACTCTTTCCTTTGGATGAATCATAGAAGAATCTCGGATTCACATAGTTCATCAAAAAATCAAAACCTTAGGTCCGGACTGAAATAGGTGATCGTAATATTTTCTTTCTTAAGATGCCACAAGAAGCGCCACAAAGCTCACATAAGGAGGTGTCGCAAAACTTGCAAATATCCACAGAAGGTAAGTGTTACAAGGCTCGCAAATTTCCACAGATCCGCAAGGTAACTCGAGCTTATATCAAGGATTTCAACCCTCCTTTTATTACTCAAATTTTCACTTCGGTCTCAATATTTTTTATCACGGGACTTAAATTAAAAACTTGCCATGAACAGATCTTCGGCCAGGTAATGCATTTGAGCCAGGATTAAGTCAGAGATACAACCTTTCCAAGAGATACTTCAACTGCTCTTCGATGTTTTGTGCTCTAAAACCATGCTGATTTTTTTAGGGCAATATTTTTTCTTCTACATGATAACTGTTTTCAATGATCATTTAGCATTAATTCATATAGCATTCATTCAAAATCATAAAGCAATTATATGGAAGATAATATCAACCATTAAACCATGAAAGAGCAGTGAAGTAACCATGAGACATTGAGACAAATGACACATAGATTTACACCTAAGGCCAAGGCAAAACCCACAAGGGGAAAACCCAAAAATCTTTCCTTATGTGAGAAAGAATTTAATGTTCATCAATACATCAGAAGTAACAACATGATGATAATAACCAAACCATAAATCAAGTGTCAAACCCTATTTTTCTCCTTCAGATTTCGGCCCCCTTTTTCCTTCATTCTCAATTGGAATATAGATCATTATGAGAGAAATCAATGATGCTAAGTGAGGAGAGATGGTCTCATTTTTATATTCTTTCAAGGAGGGTTGAATGGGTGCCTCTTAGGGGCTAAAACGAATTGAAGAGGTCGACCACTTTTTATGAAGATCCTCTACCATTGTCACATATGTGTTGTGATTTTAGTTGAGATTGAGGTTCTTTGTGATCTTTTAGTTGAGATTGAGGTTCTTTTTTATCTTTTAGTTGAGAGTGAAGTTTATTAGAAAATTCAAGAAACTTATCACATTGTTTCTCTATTACATTTAGCTTGTTATAAAATATCTCGCAAATCAAAGAATTTAGAATTGATTACTACAACTTTAGCTTTAAGGAATTTTTAACTAACCTATTTTTCCTTCAGTTCTTCCACCCACCCGTGACTAAAAAATATTGTTTGTTTCTAATACTTATTAATAAGTTCTTTCTACCTTTCTACTACAAATCTTGTTTGTCTTAAATACCAACCATGGTTTTTGAGTATTCTTTCTTAATATATTCCATCTCCTTTTTATGAAGATCCTCTACCATTGTGACATATATCATGTGATTTCAAATAAGAAAATTCACTTGTTGGTGTTTCTTTGCTAATATATTTTCTCGATTTTTGAACTCACTTTGCAATTATGGGACTTGTTCTTTTTCCTTCTTTACCTAACCGGTGAGTTTATTGATTAACCATCTATTTATATTCGTGAAAGCTCCCAATGCATTAGTAAAATCCTTATATTTTAAATGTGCAAGATTCCATAATATTATTGATTCCTAGGAAGTTTCCTTGAGTTGTCCCATATTTCTCTTTTACCCCTTGCTTTAACAATAGTCTTCTTTTGGATGCTAGAAACATAATTGCTAAAAGATACCTCAATATCCTTAACACGTTCCAAAATCTCTATGTCCATTATTGTAGCTAATGATTGACCAAAGAGAGCATTAATTGGGGTGGTATCAATTATAAAAGACATAGTTAAAGGTATTGAAATTAAAAGTCCCATGGCTGAGTGGGATTATTTCTAGTGATTGTTTCAAGTATTTTAGATGGATTTTGCAAACTTGCATCCTTCTAAACATGGGTAGATATGTCCTCTTTCTCACACCTTGACAAACATTTTATGTGCTTTCATTTGGTTTCTTTTCTCCCTATTCTTTCTTCTTCTATTCTTTCTTTCCCCATTACTCCGCATCCTATTCTTCAATGTCTTTATCTATACTCTTGCTCTATTCTCATTGATCTTCCTCATCCTTTCCTTTGGTATGCCCATCATTTACCTGTTGGCAAATTTGTGTGTTTTAAGAAGTATTTTTTGTGATCCTTGATTCTACTTGGTCATCAACATAATTTAGAGTAATAATATCTCCTTGCATTTCATTTCTCTATTGTAGAAAGGTAGTTTTTCTATTTAGTCAAAAATTTATAAATCTAGAAGCCATTGAGTGATCTTTGATTTCCTCAAACCTTTTGTTAATGGCTTCATAACTTTGTTCTCTCTAAAGAAAAACAATTTCAAAAGGAGAATGCTTAAGAAGATAAGTCTTAAATTTTACTGTAGAACCATGTCCTTTTACCACTCCTTTTGGGTCATGTCTTTTGATTTTATCATGTTCAAACCAAATTGCCTCAAGTTTCTTTGCCTCTTTTGATGCATGCTAGGTGTTTAATAAATAACATATTCCTACTAGAAGAGGAAAATCAAACTAAATTCTATTTCCAATTATTTTCCAAAGTGGTAACAATACAAATAATTATAGTTTGATAAGAAGTTTCCCTGAGGATCAACCTATCAGAAATATATCTAGGAAGAAGATAAGGGGATATCTCACATTCATATACTTTGATATATGAAAACTCTTAATCTATAAACCAATCCCCTATTTCCTTAATTCTATATATGGCCTCCTAAGTAAATATGGGGGTGATTGGTTTCTTAGTATAATATGCACATGGATCATAAATTTATTGCAAATTTCATAAAAGAAATTTTTACAATTTACCACCCATAATTTTGAGAAAAATATATGCACTGGGTCATAATTAGGAGACCAATTCCAATTCATTAATGGAAAAGGAGTCTTATAACAAATTGTATTTATGATAAATGATAACACAAAAACCCTAAACATTTCCTTAGTGGTGTTTCCTTTGAACTTATGACTTCTTGTTATAGACTGGATTAGAGAATATGGGCTCAATTGAACTTGGCTCCATTCTAAATAACTTAATGAATGAGAGGGACCACTTCCAATTTAAATTGATGATAGCTGTTAAATACAATCTACATATCATTGTCGCTAAAAAGGTTTGTGGTCTTTTAACATGTTGAATTGGATATAATTTGTTCACTCTAGTTCTAAAACAATCGAAATCATACCACCAATCATTAATCAATTTAGACATTGATGTTTCTGCTTCTACCACTTCTTTAGCTACAAATTTATCTATAAATTTATTATTTAGACTCTCCTCGGGGGTTCTGACTTATACATATTATGGACATCTTCAAGTTTGAATGAACCAACAACTCGACAAGAAGAATTCACTAGTATACAAGTCTTAAGATTAGAATGGGAGATGATCCATCATGCCATATTGTAATAGGGCACAATGGCTAGTTTGATGGTCATTTTGTGTAGGTCTGACCTTTTGACATCCACAAAATTGTCTTTATCATCATACTCATCTTCAAAATTTCCCTCCTCCAAACAATTGTAGATTTTTGATTAGGTGATCAAATTTTAGCTCAAAAATGAAAGTGCCCATAAACTCTTGAAACTGAAGTCAACTCAAATTGTTCGCTGTTCTGAATCTAACAACGTTTGTTTCACCTCAATCTGACACCGTATGCTCAAGTTATCATGTTCTGATTGTTTGGCCCAACAATTAAAAAATGAGCAGCTCTGCTCACTAGGTGACCGTACAATTGAGTCAGCAGGATGACTGTGCAGGTATGGACCAACCAGGTGTTGACACTTGGCATATTATGGATCATCAATTTTGGGTTGTTTTTTTATTGGTTCGTGATTGATTGATGTGGACTAATGGTACGCTGCCACATGGCACCTCGAGTGCATACAAAATTTTGGTATGGTCGGTCAGTGGTCTCGGTGGATCAAACCCATGACCTCATTGAAAACATTGTAGCTCTCTACCATTAAGAAACTAGTGGTTCTTAATAACCATAGTCGACAACTTATATTTAAGGTTTTGCGCAATGCATGGTGGGGAAAAGGGTCGAGTCTAAGCCCCTAGCCCCTAGTCCAATGGCACCCCACATGACCACAAGAGCCAAGACCTTAGGGCCATGGCTTAGCACTGACCCATGGTCATGCAATATCACACATGACCGGTGGATAAAAGAATTTAGGCACGACAGTGAAGAGGGGGTGGGTGGAGCCCTAGCCCCTAGTTCCATTGGCGACACAAAACCGAGATCCGAGCGGGAAGGAGCTAAGTTTCAACACAAAGGTGAAGGGGGCCAACCCTAGGCCCTATGGAAAACCATATGACCCGACACACAGAGACGAGGAGCCCAGCGGAAAGGGGAGGCCGTTGGCCTGACCTTAGTCCGATAGAAATAATATGACCACATCCAAAATCTTAAGGGGCTAGACCAGTAGGGCTGGGCGTTAAGTCCTAGCCCGCGGACACGTGGCCATGTGGCCTTAATTTTAGCCCTTAAGGAGTTATTGGGAAAATTAATTTTCCAACAAATTGCACTGTTGGAGGGTGAAATTGTCACCTCCATAGCAGAAAACATGGTGAATTTATAAGACAGTTAAACTATTAGTCTAATTTGTAGGATGGATAGCAACAAAACTACATGGAGAGCTTGTAGAGCCATATCTTTGTGAATTCTTAGTGTTTTGGAGCTCAAGAATAGTCTACCTAGGGGTTTTTGGATATTATGGATCCAATGGTGACCTCTTTTTCTTATTTGAGCACATCTAAAGGAACTTTTTTGCAGATTCAAGTTCATGGGTGTATGGATTGATCAGTGTTTTGGAGCAGTTCTTGAAGGTGTTTGAGCATGGAGAAGGCTTTGTAGGAGTTTTTTTACCTTTAGAAGTTTACCACAACAGTTGTTACTTGCAAGGCTCAGCTCATCTACACTTTTCTCATTATGTCTTGTTCAAGGAAGCTTTGTCTTTTTTCCTTCAATGTGGAATTGAAGTGATTATATACTCATATATGCTCATTTTTAGTTGGAGTATAGGGTCTTTGTAGGAGACGCCTTGTATTGCTGATGTTTTCATGATGAATGTAGGTTGCCATGTTGTTTCATGTGAGTGTTATTTGCAGAAGAACATTTCCTTGAAGGGAAAATAGCCACATGTTTATCACCAAACTTTTATGTACTCCTTTTTCCATTGAATATATGGAGTGGTCTAGCTATGTTGGCAGGCCTGGAGATGTAGCCCAGGAGGGGTGAACTCCGTCAAAAATAATTTGTTCTACTCTTCATGAATGCCTGTATGAGTTATGTGATGTTGTATTTCTTATGGTTAATTTTTCATGTGAAAACTAATTCATAACTTGAAGATGCCTTTTGGAAAACCCGTTTTGTGTTAAGACCCATTTTTCCTCGCAAAGCATCGAACAATAGTCCTTGTTTTTGGAGAAGAGGAAATTGATCAACTCCTCCATTTTCAAATCAATTGGTATCAAAGCCTCATCTGACCAAGTTGCAAGAATGGGCAAAAAGAGTCTCCAAGAGCTAGAGGAGATGAATTTGGATCTTCGTATGGAGAACATTGAGTTGAGAAGAATGCTAGAAATGGCTGAAGAGTAGAAGAGGAATATGTGCCTTTAGTTGTAGTAGGTGTTTGAGGAACAATTTACTGAAAATTCCACTACTGTGACAGGAAAGGACACCTCCAAAATGAAACCAATATGTGGCCATGGTTCAAACAATAGTTATGGACCATATGAGGAAGATGATGCTTGTGCATTTTGTAAGCATCTCCAAGATTCTCACCATATGCTAGTTGGTAAAAGTGAGTGGCTAGAGTCATCTGCAATGTCGTCATCATCATCAGAAACTGAAAAAATGAATGGCAAGTTTAACGAGGTAATAATCATTTCAAGTACAATTCCTTATGTTTATGTTCATAACACCTCTTTTGCAGCGTTTGAGTAACATACCAAAGGCATTGGTATGAAGCTGCTTTCTAAAATGGGTTATGAAGGAGGAGGCCTCAACATCAATGGCCAAGGGATCGTCAATCTAATCATGGTTGAAGAGAGACCAAAGTATCAAGGATTGGGATATGGTCAAAGGGAGTTTGGAGAATTCTCTAAATTATTTGAGGCACATCAATCATCTTAGAATGAGATGTCACACAAAGATGGTGGTGAAAATGTTCATTGGTCTCCTAAGAGAGATGAATGCTTGAAGGGACCTTACATTTCATCATCCACCCCACATCATCGAAGTTTCAGCTTGAGAGATAGGTATAAATGTCATCGATGTTTTCCAAATGATGGTAATTTTGAATACTTGTGGAACATGTACCCTTGTACTTTATGTGATGCATTTGACCATTGTGTGGTTGTTTGTGAGAAACACATGGTAATGATTAAAAGAATGGATTAGATTCTAGGCATCAAGCATGATGAATCTCCTTTGCATGAGAGTACTTCTTTTTCAACAAGAAAGAGAAAGTTATTTTGTACCCATTGCAAGATGCATGGGAATGGAAATGAATGATGTTGGAAATTACATCCAGAGCTTCATTCTAAGAAGGGAAAAGAGATTGGGAAACCTAATGCAAGGGAAGAAAGAGGCGGAAAAGAGGAATCACAACAATCCTAAAGCAACCTTCCAGGCAGATTTGATGCAAAAGAGAACCCATAAGCTTAGGAGAGGCAGAGATTAGATAGATTGTTTGTAAAGTTGCTTTGTAAATTCATAATTACTTGTTGTTGTTTCCCTGTTTGGGTACTTTTGTAAAGTGAACAATAATAGTCACTATGTGCAAAAAGTATGTGTTTTTCATAGATTTTATGTATTGGCTTGTTATAAGTCCATATGTTTAAGGACTTTTGGAATGTACAAGTTGTCATCCAAGTTTGTCTACAAATTTGTCATGTACTCACAGATGGAAGTATTCAAGATGAAACTTGTTGTGAATAGAAACTTTGTTTAAGATTGTACAAGATGACTATGCTTTTGTCAGCAAAGACAATTGTGTCATTGGATTTTTTTAGCAATGAAACTTTGTGTACAAGCTCAGTTTGAGGATGGTAAAGCAAGTTTTATGTTGCTTCTGATTTCCAAGATGGAGTCAAGTTTGTCTTCAACAGTTGAAATTCAAGATGAATTTGTTTTGAACTATGCAAAGATGAGATTAAAGAGAATGTTCGGATTCCACTCATCAATGTTTTTGTTCCTAAATTAGCGATAAGAATTTTTGGCTCGATTCTTAACATGACAATAGGTCTTCCCGAAGAAGATAGGTGAAGTGCCTTGATTGGGGCTTGAAGGGAACCAATTGAAAAGTGAGCATTTTAGATTGAGTTTTTGGGTGATTTTGAATTTCAACCTCATTTTATTTCCTAGGAGAATTATACTTTTGGGGTCCAAAAGTTCCTAGTGGGGAGGTGTGATTAGGTGATATAATTTTAGCTCAAAAATTAACTTGATCAAAAAGTCTTGAAACCAACATCAAGTCAAATTTTTCGTTGTTATGAATCCAATGACGTTCGTTTCATCTCAATTCGACAATATATGCTCAAATTATCATGTTTTGATCGTTTGGCCCAACAGTTAAAAAATGAGCAAGTCTGCTGATTAAGCAACCATACAGTTGAGTCAACAGGGTGATTATGTAGGTACGAACCAACCAAGTGCTGACACTTAGCATGTTCTTGTTTGTTGGTTTTGGGTCATTTTTTATTGGTTTGTAATTGATTTATGTGGATTAATGATAGGGTGCCACATGGTCCAATCACAGGCTCCCACGTGGCACCCCAGGGGTGCACAAAATTTTGATATGGTTGACCAAATGTTCAGGCAGATCGAACCCCCGACATCATTGCAAACATCGAACACTCTCTCATTGAGACAACAATGGTTCGTAATAACCATATTCAACAACTTATGTTTAAGATTTAGCGCAATGCATGGTGGGGAAAGGGTTAGGGATAAGCCCCTAGCCCCTGGTCTGATGGTACCACACGTGACCGCAGGAGCCAAGACTTGAGGGCCCGAGGCTTAGCCCAAACTCATGGTCACGCAATATCACACATGATCGACAGATAAAATTCTTGGGGCACGGACGTGAAGAGGGGTTGGGTAGAGCCCTAGAACCTGGTTCCATTGGAAACACAAGACTGAGATCCGAGCAGGAATGAGCTAAGGTTCAACACGGAGGTGAAGTGGCCAACCCCAAGCCCTATGGAAAGCCATATGACTTGGCGCACAAAGACAAGGAGCCTGGTGGAAAGGGTGGGATGTTGGCTCAACCCTCAGTCTCATGGCAATAATATGACCACAACATGAATCTTAAGGGGCTAGACCAGTGGGGGCGAGCGTTAAGTCTCAGCCTGTGGCCACATGGCGATGCGGCCTTAATTTTCACCCTTAAGGGGTTATCGGGCGAATTAATTGTCCAAAAAATTGCACCACTGGAGGGCGAAATTGTCATCTCTGTAGTAGAAAATAGGGTGAATTTGTAGGACAATTAGACTATTAGTCTGATTTGTAGGACATATAAGAACAAAACTACATAGAGAGCTTGTAGAGCCATATCTTTGTGATTTTTCAATGTTTTGGAGCTCAATAAGAGTCTACCTAGGGGTTTTTGGACATTTTGGATCCAATGGTGACCTCTATTTTCTGATTTGAGCACATCTAAAGGAACTTTTTGCAGGTTCATGTTCATGGGTGTACGGATTAATCAATGTTTTGGAGTAGTTCTTGAAGGTGTTTGAGCATGGAGAAGGCTTTGTAGGAGTTTTCTTACCTTCAGAAGTTTGCTACAACAACTGTTACTTGCATGGTTCATCTCATCTATACTTTTCTCATTATATCTTGTTGAGGAAATATTTGTTTTTGTCCTTCAATGTGGAATTGAAGTGCTTTTATGCTCATATATGCTCATTTTCAGTTGGAGTATAGGGTCTTTGTAGGAGACGCCTTGTGTTGTTGATGTTTTCATGATGATTGTAGGTTGTCATGTTTTTTATGTGAGAGTTCTTTGCAGGAGAACAATTCCTTGAAGGGGAAATAGCCACATGTTTATTAACAAAATTTTATGTACTCCTTTTTCAACTGAATATATGGAGTGGTCTAGCTGTGTTGGTAGGCCCAAAGATGTAGCCCATGAGGGGTGAACTCCGTCAACAAATAATTTTTTCTACTCCTCATGAATTCATGAATTCATGTATGATTTATGTGATGTTGTGTTGCTTATTATTAAGTTTACATGTGAAAAATAACTCATGACTTGAAGAGACCTTTTGGAAAACCCGTTTTTTGTTAAGACCCATTTTTCCTTGCAAAGCGTCAGAGAATGATCCTTGTTTTTGTAGAAGAGGAAATTAATCACCTCCATTTTTAGATCAATTTTTCTCCATTCAATATAACTCTTCATTTTAATATTATGTGGAGTATCTAAGAAGAATGTTGAATTGAGGTTTCTATCCTCATCATCATCTTCGAATTTGACCTATTTTTATTTTCCCTTATTCATCATATTGTTTGCTATGAACCTATATTCATAAAAAATAAACAAAAACACAGAGTATGATGATGTAATAAACAAAAGAATAAAAACTACTTACAGAAGGACTTCACTAACCATAATTACACACACACTTGAATGCTTTTTGTTATCCTTATGAAATGGTGACTGATAATTAACTATTTTTATAGTAATTGCAGAGCAAAATGTGAGGAGAGAAATGAGGCTGAAACATGCACAAACTCATTATATGAATGTTTAAAGTATATGTTGCATGTTGTAGAGATATTTTAATTCACAACTAGTGAATTAATGACCAAGTTTTAGTAATTGTTATATGGGACATGACAATTTAGAAACTAAAAACAAACTCATGGAAATGCCTATTTTCCTATTAATTAACTTATCAGGCTATTAGGCATCAAATGTTTCCATTAAACACACCATTATATAATATCCCAATATTGACAAAACCTGATAACTTCCATTAACTGATGGAAGCATTCTCTTTCAAAATCCATTGATTTATCAACTTACAATTTTATCGCAATAATGAGATGTTAGGATATTGGTACGTTGAACTATTGAGTCTTTCACTATTGGGTCGTCCATATTGTTAAAGCCTTAAGTTATCTCCTAATAATTGGCTTATCAGGGTATCAGGTGTTGGGGAATGGGATATCGAGCTATCGGGTGTCGGGAATTAGGATACTTGGGTATTAGGCCATCAAAATGTTTATGATGTTGGATAACTCCTGACACCAATGGAATCCACTACTTATGTGTGGATTGGTAAACATTTTCTTGTTAATTACTATTAAAATTATTTGTTATTTATTATGTGTGGGATACCTAGGTATTGAGATATTGACTTATTCATTTTTTTTCAAGGTGGTTCATAGACACTGAGTGGCCTCTACATCCACGGGAAAATCAAGGTAGATCAACCCGAATGGATCTACCTGCCAACCAAACTAGCAAGGTCTAACCCCAAGGGCGTTGAGGAGATTTGACCCCATGACCTCCCGATAGGCGAAGCACTTAGCAATAGGAACTCGACCAACTAAGTTATCCCTTGGGGCTGATATTGACTTATTCATATGATAGTATTTTTCTCAATATCGATTAGATCTAATAGACCTTTGTTAATGGGCAAACATTTTCCCATCAATTAATTACAGAAATGGGGACTTTGGAATGATGGGACTTCGAGTCTTATTTTGGATAAGGGCCATATATATACACACTTTTAACTTTGTACAAATCAATATGAAATTATAAAAAAATAATTTAAGACTTAAATAATAAAAAATTAAAAAATAAAATAACTATTCATAGATAAATCAAGGAACATGTAAAAGAAAATTTTATAAGCACCCCATTATTTTGTTAAATATATATACAGTAGTGGGGGTTGTTGTAAAAGCCACAACATAACCATAGCTCATATAAATAATGATCTTCAAATTTCTTATATAAGAATTTATGAGTTCACTTGGCTCCTCAATTATGTTACAATGACAACTTTAAGCTTCTTAAGATGATTGGATTTATTTTGGGTCGAAAACAGCAAGAGAAAGGGTGATTGGACTATGGAATTGATGTCAGTTTCTGCTGGCAAACTTGGGGAAAATTAAGTGCCATGTTCAGCCAAGTGAATGTAGAATTTTGTAGAATTTTTCTACAAATCAGCTAGCTCTGATACCATGTAGAACTTTTTCCACAAATCAGTTAGCTTTAATACCATGTAGAAATTTCCCACCTGTAGATCACCTGGTAATGCAATGTACTAAAGAAAAACACTTGATCTACTTCTACAAAAAATTTAGCGAAATCTTAATCAACCATGAGCAACATCAATAAGAACACATGTAAATGAAATGGAGAAATCAAATACACATAACACAGAAGATATAACCAGGGGAAAGAATTAGCCTAAAACCCCATCTTTTTATATTTATTCCTAGCCACAATTTTGGGTGTTAATGTTTTTACCTCCTCTATCATTAAACTACAACTTTCATGGTATCGAAGGACTTCAACTCTGATTGGTTCTATTTATCTTCAACAAATTATTGTCATCTTTTGTCTATATCTCTACACCAATCCCCATAGATACATCAACCACAATCATTTGGCTGGATTTGATTCTCGATCTACTTGAAATCAAGTTGCCATGTCCCCATTTTTGACCCCCTAATTAAATTTGTATTAATTACACTAATTATTACTTTAATTTAAAAAAGGATAATTGATTATTATGCCATGATGATATGTACATGTTAATGTGCAAATTTCATATCCTTCGACTAATAAGGAAAGTGCTAGCAACTAATGAGTACCTATAAGAACCATGATGCCACAAGTGGGGAATACTGAGGGTGTCAAGAAGGGGTTCAATATGCCTAATAATCCCTAACCACATTTGTCAAATTATTTCTTGTGATGCCAAATTAATTTTGGGAATTATCCATCATTTCCCTTAATTGACTTGAGAAGCCAATCATTGTATGTAGTTGGTGGAAGGACCACCTTCCATAATTATGAAAGTAATGGGTTGAGTACCTAGAAGATAAGATTTCACTACAACAAAAAGGTAATTTTCACAAGATTTTTAGTGCATTTTTTTTTCTCATTTGGGATGAGCAACTTGGCGCTAAATCTGCTTCTATTGTAAAACTTTAAAGCATCCTTTTTTGCTCCAAATTTTGCATCTTTTTTTATGCCAAATTTTGCATCATATTTTGCACAAATATTTGCATTTGGTTTTACAACAAGTTTTGCTTCTAGTTTTGTGCCATTTTTTGCATTTATTTTTGCTTCCTGTTTTGTGTCACTCTTTGCTTTTAGTTTTGTGTCGTAATTTGCATCGAGTTTTACACCATATTTTGCATCCAGTTTGTGCCAGTTTTTGCATCTAGTCTTATGCCATTTTTGACTTCTAATTTTGTACCTATTTTTACATCTATTTTTGCGCCAATTTTTTTTGCCTTTTTTTGCACCATTGTTTGCATCCAATTTTGCACCATATGTTGAATCTGATGTAGTGCCAAATTTTGCATCCATTTTTGCACTTTTCTTGCATCAACTTTTGCGTTTTATTTGTCTCCCTTTTTTGCATCCTATTTTGCACAATATTTTGCATCTAATTTTGCATCATTTGTTGCATCCAATTTAGCATCATTTTTAACACCATTTCTTGCATCCAATTTTGCATCCTTTTGAGCATCTAAATTTTCATCCTATGTTGAACCATGTGTTGCATCCACCTTTGTATCCCATTTTGTGTCTAATGTTACGTTCAATTTTGAGCCAATTTTTTTTGTCTACTTTTGCATTTGTTTTTGCTCCAAGTTTTGAATCATTTGTTGCACCTCATTTTGCATCCAATATTGCATCTCAATTTGCATCCAAATTTGAGCCATTTTATGCCCATTTTGCACCATTTTTTCTACTTTTTCATCCAAGTTTGCAACATTTTTTATGTCCAATTTGCATATCTTTTTGTGTCTAATTTTGCATCCTTTTTCTACCACATTTTGTGTCCACATTTGCATCTCATTTTGCACCTAAATTTTAGTTTGAATTTTCATCTAGTTATGCATCATTTTTGGCATCCTTGGTTTCACCCTTTTTTAGTCCCATTTTTCATCTTGTTTTGTGTCTTTTCTTACATCCTTTTTTCACCCAATATTGCATCCTAATTTTACACCATTCTTTGCATCCTCATTTTGGTGTCCATTTTTTCATCCTTGTTTGAGACCAATTTGGTATCTTTTTGTATGCCCTATTTTGTTCCCTTTTTTGTGTCTAGGGTTGCACCCTTTTTTAATTTTACTTTAAAACCATTTTGTGTCATTGTTTGCATGTTGTTTTGATGTCTAAATTAATATCCAATTCTACTCCCAATTTTGCATCCACTTTTTTCTTCTTGTTTAGAGTTTTACTTTTATTTCCATTTATGATCCCCTTTATGTATTGATTTTACTAATTTCAATTACATAGTGAAATATATTACAATTTCTAAATATCATTTTTCTGTAGGATTTAATGCACAATTAGATGAAAATAAAACCCTCTCAGTTTACATTGGAAACCTAGGAAAGACTGAGTAAGAGAAAGGTTGTTCTAAGGCTCATGATTCTTAGTACATCAAGATGTAGAGTAGAGATTAAGAAGAAGAAAAGGAATTCCTGTGAGTCCTCGCATGCAGGTCTTGTTGGATTTTTTAGTGTAGCTGGGAAACACTCCTAGCTAGCTCCAAAGCTTGGTCCTACACATAAGAGAGAGAACAAAGCAACCTTCACAACATAATATCTTGATAATCAAAACTATCAGAAACATATAAATATTACTGAATAAATAAATATAAACTAAAATCCCATACATTCATTAGTTAAATAGAAGAAGTAAAGAATGAGTAAAAGCATATGGAAGGAAGAACAATAGATCTATATTAACAAAGGAGTTGGAGGAAAGTTACAACCATCAAATGCAGTTGCAGCAACACCTCCCCCAACTCCTAGCTCCAAAAATATCCCTATCAAGATAGATCTCAGCAACATGACAATACAATAATTCCCATATTTTTCTCAAGGGTAAAGCCTCCAATATATAGGAAAGTGAAGGCTATCAATATTTCCCAAATTCATCATTGGTTCAATTTGTGCAAAAGATTTTGGGTGAATAATGTTTCCTCATATAAAAATGTTTTTTTTTTCCACTTTTTAGATGCTTTTTGATGCAGGAGCATCTGGTCGACAGGGCGAAGACCGAGACAGGGCGGACAAAGTTTCTGAAGAAGATTGGGAAGGATAAACAGTTCGACAAAGGACAACAAGTCTGTCAAGTTCTTGCATTTTTATTTTTATTTTTCTACCAAAGTCAACTACAGCTTTTAGTTCTTTTGGTTAATTTTATTCATTTTACTTTACTGTAGCAATAGGTGTTAATTGTAGTTGTTAGAATTAGATTGATGCCAATAATGTAAACAACAATCCTTTGTGGGACCAGAGAGACAAATTAGACAAACGAAGATAGGCAGAGTAAGTTGTATTAACTGCCAAACAAAACTGAAATAATGAAACTGTCTGACAAACTGTAAAGAGATAACTACCTACAGTTATCAAACTACCTGTACCTACTGTATAAAAGGACAGAACAAAAACCCAGAAAGGGTTCGACAACTAAGTAACAGAAAGAGTGAATTGAAGTAATAAGAATTAAAATTTTCCTTCATCAAATATTCTGTGCACCAATAGAAGTGAAATTGAAATACATGAGTCCTCTGTAATTACAGAATTCTATCCATATATATTGCTATACAAATAACTCGTACAGATAAACATAGTGACTGAGAGTCACTAAAACCAGTTCAAGCATATACAAATTATTGCATGACAGATATCGTTACAGGTAAGACACAGGAGCGACATTCCAAATAAACCGAGTGCAAGATAAATCAAGACGAGTGAACAGCAGGCGTGAGAAAGACGAATAAAGTCGAGGAACACCACGACCCACGGTCGAAATCGGGTAAGAAACAATCTCAGAAATTAACCACGAAATTTGCAAATTCAAAATTATATATATATTACATTGCAGGCCTGTATAATCAAATATTATACAAATGAATCTCGTGATGAGGGTTCAATGAACCGCATCAACCACTAACAGACGTGACAGAGAACCTATGAGTCACGGCCACGGTTGGGAACAACCCAAACCCTCAACCACTACAGCAACCCAATATACAGACGCGAGACTACAGTAAATAGCAGAAGGCCACAAGGGCACCTAAGTTTACAGTCCAACAAGAAGATACAGGCAAACTAAAGAACACGAAATCAACTAAATAAAGAGAACAGAACTACCCGGAAATACAAAGCCGTAACCTATGTGAAGAGCTACGGAGCCGTCACCTGTAACAACGGAAAAAGAAACAAGTTAGGGTTTGAATGTATAACAGAACCCTGAACCAGATAATGAACCATAAGCTTAATAAAAGAACGAATTAGCTGGAAGGAAGACATGTATGGCAAAATGGAGAAGGCCATACCTGTAGGTGAACGAATCCTCTATTCATCGAGACAAAACCCTGACCACGGAGGGGCCGAGTTTGTTAGTTACAGTTCGAGAAGCGAATGAACAAAAATAGCAGGGAACCAGCTAAGTTACCTGAGTATCGAGTTGAGCACCGGAGAAGACCGAGTTGCAGGCCACCAACTGCACATTGTCACTGAGTAAACCAGAAACCCTCAACACCAAGAAATTATCATAAATTGCAACGCCATTGGCCGAGACAATCAACAATACAGAAGGATAACCAGTCGACAGAGTATAGCCACGGGAAAACCAACAGAAGGCCAAGTAACGAGTCATAACTTACCAGTGAAACGCATGAACCAGATACGCAAGCAGAAATACGGTGTCAAACCACGATATTGAGCAAGAAACCCACAGAAATTCAGCTAAATATCGTCATATACAGGCGGTTATCACAGAGGCAGAGCCGAGCTCGAAACGAGACCACAGAGCAGCAAAAACAGCGGAGCAACAATGACAATGAGCGCGAATTGACAAGGGAAAAGGGCAACTGGAAGAATTAGGGTTTCAGCAAGCTCGAGGCAGACAGGTGTCACAGCGAGGACGGACAAGTACCGGGAGGTAGATGAACAATCACCTTCGCATTCATTACCAAATCGAACCCAAAATATTAACAATCAACCATAATCAATAACAAATATCCGTGAAGTACCGTGAGGGAATGAGCTGGCGAGGGGCCGTGAGGACGGGCTACATCAATTGGTATCAGAGCAGTTTTTTTTATTTTATTCACATTTATTATTTAGAGAAAGATGGCAGAAGGACAAGCGCCAAGACGAGGGCGTGGGAGAGGTGCACGAAGGGGAGCAGATGAAGGACTAAGAGAACAGATTAGAGTTCTTACAGCTCGCTTGGAAGCAGTGGAAGCGGGTAGACGAAGAGACCCAGAATTGGGAGATGAAAGTGAGGAAGAAGCAGTAGCTGCTGCAGAAGCTCCAGAATTAAGACTGCTGCGTTCAATCTTATTGGCCAGCAGCAAGCCAAAGACAGAAATTTCAAATTATGATGGTAGTCTGTCTGCTGATATCCTATTAGATTGGATAAGCGAACTGGATAAATATTTTGAGAATGAAGAAGTTAAGGAGGATAAGAAAGTTAAGTTCGCTGCTACTAAGTTAAAAGGACATGCCCTCTTATGGTGGGATAATGTCCAGGCAGACAGAAAAAGACTGAATAAATTACCCATACGAAACTGGGCGAGGATGGTAGCGAAACTGAAGGGCAGATTTCTGCCGAAAGATTACCAGGTTGAACTATGTCGGCGAGTGCAGAATTTGAGACAGAAGGGTATGACTGTCAAAGAGTACACGGAAGAGTTCTACCGGGTAAATCTACGTGCTGGTTACATGGATGAGACTCCAGAAAAGACAGCACGGTATGTCAACGGTTTGAGGATGGAGATCCTGGATGAAATTAGCATTGTTTCTCCCAGAAGTATTGAAGAAGCCTTTCAGAGTGCTGTGAAGGCTGAGGAGAAAATTAATAGAAAGCAGAATAATAGGAGAGGAAGAGGAAATCGTAGAGGACGAGGACAGTCCTACGGAAGAGGAAAGAGTGCTGCGAACAGTGAAGAAAGCAACAGCTCAAAAACTTCAGGGGCAGCAGACAAAGGAGACAACACTAGAGGAGGTCGGTCATATCAGCGAGGACGAGGGAATGGCCGCGGAAGAGGAACTGGTTTCCAGTGCTACAGGTGTCAAAAATGGGGACATCGATCCTTTGAATGCCCAAAAGTTGAGCAGGCAGGTCAGAGAGGAACGTATATGGTTCAGCCTGAAGAAGATGAAGCGCAACCACGGGAGGTGGAAGATGTGGCAGAAACGGGAGAAGCATTGCTTTTGAATAAAGTTCTGTTAAAGCCAACCAAGGAAGTGTCTGAACCGACACAGCGGAAGTCACTGTTTCGGACAGTTTGTAAATCGCATGGGAAATGCTGCAAGGTAATAATAGACAGCGGGAGTACGGATAACTTGGTTGCCACTGAGATGGTAGAAAAATTGGGGTTGAAGCGGCTGAAGCACCCCACACCTTACAAGGTGTCGTGGCTACAGAAGGGCCACCAGCTGTTGGTTGATGAACAATGCGAGGTGGAGTTTCGCATTGGCAAGTACCACGATACAGTGGTCTGTGATATTATGCCCATGGACGTGTGCCACATACTGCTCGGAAGACCATGGCAGTATGACAGGAGGGTGACACACGATGGAAAAACGAATTGTTACAAGTTTACGAAGGATGGGGTCAAACACACACTCGTGCTCATCAAAGAGGAAGATTCAGCAGAATCAAGTGGAACGAAGGCGTTATTATTGGGAGGAAAACAGTTCATAAAACAGATTGATGAAACTGAAATAAATTTTGCAGTTGTGAGGAGGATGAAGCCAGTATTACTGAGCCTAGAGAAAACAGAATTGCCTAAGGAAGTACAAGAGTTGTTAGAAGAATTTCAAGATATTGCGGCTGAGGAGTTACCTGATAAGTTACCTCCTAGAAGGAGCATCAACCATCATATCGATTTTATACCGGGATCAAGTTTACCGAACAAGGCAACGTACAGAATGAGTCCAAAGGACAATGAAGAAGTGCGCAAACAAGTACAGGAATTGTTGGACAAGGGACTGATCAGAGAGAGTTTGAGCCCCTGTGCAGTACCTACAGTCCTTGCGCCCAAGAAGGGTGGAGAGTGGCGAATGTGTACAGATTGGCGAGCTATCAACAAGATCACCATCCGTTACAGGTTTCCCTTGCCTAGGATGGATGACATGATGGATTGCCTTAGTGGGGCAGCGTATTTTGCGAAAATCGATCTGAAAAGTGGGTATCATCAGATCAGAATTAGAGAAGGAGACGAATGGAAGACAACCTTCAAAACCAACGAAGGACTGTACGAATGGCTGGTTATGCCATTTGGGTTAAGTAACGCTCCAAGTACCTTTATGAGACTGATGAACAAAATGTTAAAGGAATTTATTGGAAAATTCGTGATAGTCTATCTGGATGATATTTTAATTTTTAGCAGGACGAAGAGGGAACACCTTCAACATATCCGAAGAGTATTCGAGAAGCTGCAGCAAAACAAACTGCTGGTAAATTTGAAGAAATGCACTTTCCTACAGAAGGAGTTAATTTATCTGGGATTCGTAGTGGCGGAGAATGAGTTAAAAATGGACCCAGAGAAGATTACAGCGATCATGAGTTGGCCGTCACCAAAGAGTTTATTCGAGGTACGTAGCTTTCACGGTTTAGCAAGTTTTTACAGAAAGTTTATTAAGAATTTTAGTGAAATCTGCGCGCCAATGCTAGAGACCATCAAAAAGGCCAGTCAACCTTTTTGCTGGACTAAAGCAGCAGAAGACAGTTTTCAACTTCTGAAGCGGAAAATAACGGAGAGGCCAATCTTGAGGCTGCCCGATTTCAGCAAACCTTTTCAGGTTCGGTGTGATGCAAGCGGGACAGCTATCGGTGCTGTACTCAGTCAAGAGGACAGACCAGTGGCATTCTTTATTGAGAAACTAAATGAAAGCCGGCAGAAGTATTCATCATACGACAAAGAATTCTATGCAGTGGTTCAAGCCTTGAAGCATTGGAGGCACTACTTACTAGGTAATGAGTTCATTTTGTTCTCTGATAATTCTGCGTTACAGTACATAACACAGCAGCACAAATTGAACCATAAGCACGCCAAGTGGGTGGAGTACCTACAAAGTTTTACTTTCATGTTGAAGCATATAAGTGGGCAAGCCAGCAAAGTGGCGGATGCTTTAAGCAGAAGAGCTTTACTCTTACAGGAAAGCGGCATACAGGTGATGGGATTCAAGTATTTGAAGGATTTGTACCAGATGGACGCGGATTTCAAAGAAGCCTTTGAGGCATGCCAAAATCCTGTCTTACGAAATACAAGCCCATGGATGGATTTTAATTTGCAGGAAGGATTGTTATTTCGTGGTGGACAGCTATGTATTCCAGATTGTTCGATGAGGGAAAATCTAGTGATAGAGAAACATAGCGGAGGTTTAGCAGGACATTTTGGCGTTGATAAAACATTGGAACAGCTACGACATTTTTATTACTGGCCGAAAATGAGTCGAGACGTACAGAGGTATGTAACTAGGTGTAAAATCTGCCAATTGGCGAAATGGCACAGCCAGAATACTGGGTTATGTACACCCCTACCAGTTCCAAGCAGACCATGGGATTCAGTCAGCATTGACTTTGTCCTAGGATTGCCTAGAACGCAGTGGGGTTATGATTCAGTGATGGTGGTGGTGGATAGATTTTCAAAGATGGCTCATTTCATTCCGTGTCGAAAGACTAGCGACGCCACCAATGTGGCACACCTCTTCTTCACAGAAGTAGTTCGATTACATGGCTTACCAAAGACTATAGTTTCAGACAGGGATGTAAAATTTACAGGGCGTTTTTGGCGCACCCTGTGGAAAAAGCTGGGCACACAGTTAAATTTCAGCTCCGCGTATCACCCGCAGACTGATGGACAGACGGAAGTGGTGAACAAGAGTTTGGGCAACTTATTGCGAAGTTTGACAGGGGAAAACTCGCGATTATGGGATCGAGCTCTGGCCCAGGCAGAATTCGCTTATAACGATTCGCCTAATCGGAGCACAGGTCTGAGCCCATTCCAAATCTTATATGGGATGCATCTGCGGGGAGTACATGAATTACGTGATTTAGGACAGCTGGAAAGGAGGAGTGCAGACGGGGAAGATTTTGTCGAAGCGATGAGCGAACTGCACGAGAAAGTTAAATTGAGATTACAGGACAGCACACAGAAATATAAATAGCATGCAGACATCAAATGGCGTGGGGTACATTTCGAGATTGGAGACGAAGTGCTTGCGCATTTGCGTCAGGAACGATTTCCTAAGGGTACGTATAACAAGCTAAAGTTTAAGAAAATCGGCCCATGCAAAATTCTTCGCAAGTTTTCAGTGAATGCATATGAAATTCAGCTTCCACCTGATATAGGCATATCGCCCACATTCAACGTGGCAGACTTGTTTCCATATCATGCCCAGGCAGCAGACGAAAACATGGTACAGCCACAACGGGACACCCAGTTTGAGAGCAGTCTTTGGAAGAAACAGTTACCGTCGATTAAGACTCACGAAATCGAAGGAATCATCAGCACACAGGTAGCCAAGAGGATGCGCAGAAAGGAGTATCTGCGTTATCTCATCAAGTGGAAGGACCATCCAATGGAGGACAGTTCCTGGCTCGACGAAACACAGATTCGGAAGGCAGGCTACTCGGTGGACGAGCTCATGGAACGGAGCCATGACATCTCTCTTTTACCCCGACAGCCTGATGCTGGAGCATCTGGTCGACAGGGCGAAGACCGAGACAGGGCAGACAAAGTTTCTGAAGAAGATTGGGAAAGATAAATAGTTCGACAAAGGACAACAAGTCTGTCAGGTTCTTGCATTTTTATTTTTATTTTTCTACCAAAGTCAACTACAGTTTTTAGTTTCAGTTGGTTAATTTTATTTATTTTACTTTACTGTAGCAATAGGTGTTAATTGTAGTTGTTAGAATCAGATTAATACCAATAATGTAAACATCAATCCTTTGTGGGACCAAAGAGACAAATTAGACAAACGAAGACAGGCAGAGTAAGTTCTAGTAACTGCCAAGCAAAACTGAAATGACACAACTGTCTGACAAACTGTAAAAGGTAACTGCCTACAGTTATCAAACTACCTGTACCTATTGTATAAATGGACAGACCAAAAACCGAGAAAGGGTTCGGCAGCTAATCTAAAAAGAAAGAATCAAAGAAATAGAAGTAAAAACTTTTCCTTCATCTAAGTATTCTATGCACAAGTAAATGTATAACGAAATACATGAGTCCTTTACAATTAAAGATTTCTATGCTATTATAGTTCTGTACAAATCATTCGGCAGGCAAATACAGTGACAGAGAGTCACCAAAACAAACTCAAGTATATATAAACATTGTCGCATAATAAATAACGTTGCAGGTGAATACAGAATCGATATTCCAAATAACCCGAGTGCAAGACAAATCAAGACGAGTGAACAGCAGGCGTGAAAAAGCGAGCAAATTGAAGGAATACGACGACCCACGGTCGAAACCGGATAAGAAACAATCTCAGAGATTAACCACGAAATTTGCAAATTCAAAATTATATATATATTACATTGCAGGCCTATACAATCAAATATTACACAAATGAATCTTGTGATGAGGGTTCAATGAACCTATGAGTCACGGCCATGCTTGGGAGAAACCCAAACCCTCAACCACTACAACAACCAAATATACAGACGCGAGACTACAGTAAATAGCAGAAGGCCACCTGGGCATCTAAGTCTATAGTCCAACAAGAAGATACAGGCAAACTAAAGAACACGAAATCAACTAATAAAGAGAGCAGAACTACCGAGAAGGACAAAGCTGTAACCTATGTGAAGAGCCACAGAGCTGTCACCTGTAACAACGGTAAAGAAACAAGTTAGGGTTTGATTGTATAACAGAACCCTGAACCAGACAATGAACCATAAGCTTAAAAAAAGAACGAATTAGCTGGAAGGAAGACGTGTATGGCAAAAGGGAGAAGGCCATACCTGTAGGTGAACGAGTCCTCGATTCATCGAGACAAAACCCTAACCACGGAGGGGCCGAGTTTGTTAGTTATAGTTCGAGAAGTGAATAAACAAAAATAGCAGGGAACCAGCTAAGTTACCTGAGCATCGAGTCGAGCGCCGTAGAAGACCAAGTTGCAGACTAACCAGCTGCACATTGCCACTGAGCAAAACAGAAACCCTCAACACCAAGATTTACCATAAATTGCAGTGCCATTGGCCGAGACAAGCAACAATACGGAAGGATAACCAGTCGACAAAACATAGCCACGGAAAAGCCAACAGAAAACCAAGTAAAGAGCCATAACTTACCAGTGAAACGCATGAACCAGATACGCAGGCAAAAATACAGTGTCAAACCACGACATTTAGCAAGAAACCCTCAGAGATTCAGCATAGTATCGTCATATACAGGCAGTTAACACCGAGGCGGAGCCGAGCTTCGAAGAGAAACCACAGAGCAGCAAAAACGATGGAGAACAATGCAAATGAGCACGAGTTGACAAGGGAAAAGGGTGATAGGAGAATTAGGGTTTCAGCAAACTCGAGGCAGACAGGTGTCATAACGAGGACAGACAAGTACCGGGAGGTAGATTAACAATCACCTTCGCATTCATTACCAAAATCAAACCCAAAAATATCAGCAATCAACCATAATCCATAACAAATATCCGTGAAGTGTCGTGAGGGAGTGAGCTGGCGTGGGACCGTGTGGACGGGCCACATCAAATAGGTACCCGATACCCCAGATTGATGACCTTATGTACCAACTAAAGGGGGCAAAATATTTTAGCAAGATCGATTTGAAGTCTGGATATCACCAGGTACTAATCGAACCCTCTGATGTGTGGAAAACTACCTTCAAAGCAAAGGAGGGCCTTTTCAAATGGTTGGTTATGCCTTTCAAGTTGATGAATGCTACTGCAACCTTCATGAGGTTGATGGATGACATATTGCGGTCATTCACCAACTCATTTGTAGTGGTATACTTGGATGACATCTTGATCTTCAACCAGAGTTGGGAAGAGCACCTCCACCACATCTGGCAAGTTCCCCAAACACTGCGGAAACACAAGTTTTGTGCCAATTTGGAGAAATGCACTTTTAGCATGACCTAGGTTCAGTATCTGGGATACATTATTAATGAACGAGGGGTGCATGTGGATCTAGCGAAGATCCAAGTCATTAGGGATTGGCCAACCCCAACCACTCTCACAGAGCTCCGGAGCTTTCTAGGTCTTGCCAATTTCTACCACAAGTTCGTGTTGGGATTCTCTCATATCACTTGGCCCTTGAGTTGAGTCACCAAGGGAGGAGAGAGAAAAATTATTTTGGTCTGAATCTCAGCAGGAGGAATTCGCAGAGTTGAAACATCGCCTCTGTCGTGCACTGGTGCTCACTTTACCATACTTGCAACAACCATTTGAGATCGAGACAGATGCCTCTGACTATGCTATCGGGGCAGTCCTTACTCAACAGGCTCATCCAGTGGCATATCACAGTGAGACACTTTCTGACATAGTCCAAAAGTATCCCACTTATGACAAAGAGATGTATTCCATTGCCCAAGACTATCAACAATGGAAGAATCACATTTTGGGGAAGGAAACAATCATCCACACAGACCACCGACCCCTACAGTTCATACGGATGCAAGGGAAGTTGCAAAATGATTGCCATCAGAAGTGGTCCACTGTCCACATACCTAAAATAGTTCCATTTGAATATAAAGTATAAGAAGGGTAGCACCAATAATGTTGCAGAATACCTCATTCGACCACCAATCATGGCGTTAACCACCGTGATCAACTCTTGTGGGCATGAGACTTTTGATTGGCTACTTCTCTATGAAAATGACCCAGAATTCGGCCACACATACCAGATGCTCATGGAGGGTCAACAAGTTCCAAATTTTCACCTCCAGGATGCCTTGTTATGCCACCTGGGACACCTTTTTGTTCCTTCAAGTGAGCATGCCAAGATGATTTGGGAAGCACACTACAGTCAAGCCACTGGGAATTTCGAGGTCGAGAAAATAGTGGCAGTGCTACAGAATTATTTCTATTGGCCGAATCTTTGACATGATGTGAGGAAGTACATTAGATCTTGCACTGCCTGCACCATTACCAAACTGACCATCAAGAAGCAAGGTCTCTATACTCCACTACCTACCCCTAGTTGACCTTGGGAATCCATCTCCATGGATGACATGTCGGGCTTTCCTTTTACTAAGCATGGCAATGGATGTGTTTTTATGGTCGTCAACAGATTTTCGAAGATGGCCATTATAGCGGTCTGCAAGAAGAATATCACAACAGAAGCCACTAAGCTCTTCTTTGAATCAGTGTGGGTACACTTTGGGATCCCACAGTCTATTATCTCAGATCGGGACAACAGGTTTCTCAGTACATTTTAGTCCAGTCTTTGGTCAATGCTGGACACCAAGCTGACTAAGGCCATGGCTTTCCATCCGCAAACTGATGGCCAGACATAGGTCATCAACAGGATGATTGTACACATTCTACGCATGTATAACTCAAAGCATCCATGCACATGGGATGAGATCCTCTCATATGTCCAACACAACTATAATCGGGCTCTCCATAGCTCAACTGGCCACAACCCTTTTGAGGTGGGCTTGGGATTCGAGCCACTATGTCCCATTGATGTGGCAATGTTGTTTGCAGCTACTTAGGCAGATTCAGATAATGTACAGTTTGAAGCCAATAAGGCAAACAACTTCATTGAGCACATCCAACATATCCTCCAATAGGTCCACGACATTTTGGAGAAATCAAATGCCAAGTACAAGCAGTGACATGATCAACATAGGGTGCCACAAAAGTTTTAGGTGGGCGACAAAGTTTGGTTGCATTTGTAGAAGGAATGCCTTACTGGAGCCTATCAAAAACAGAGACCACTTCAATATGGTCCTTACACCATTACCAAGGTTGTGGGAGACAATGCATTTTAGCTCAGAATTCCCCCATTCCTTGGCCTACATCCAGTGTTCAGCGTGGATCACCTTCAACCATACTCCTAACCATTATTGGACACATCAGAGATTACAGAACAACTTACACCTACAGAGTTAAATCTAGATTGCATGGAACAAGACACAACTGATCGGATCATGGACATGCATATCAAGAACACCTGACAACAAAGGATCCAACTATATCGAGTTGTCAAAGTAGACCAAATCCTTCACCAAGGGAAGTGGCTCACTAGGGACCATGTTCAACAGAAGTTTCCTCATCTCATGGAGGAACTCAATGCAACGGGGACCATTTGTTCCTAAGGGGGGAGGAATGATATAGGTGGATATTGGTGGCCACATGCCTATTTCACTTGGACCCACACCATTGTTTGTTTTCGTTTTTCAGTTTCCTTATTTATAGCACAATTTACTAGTTTTGGCAGTTTTTCAGGTCCTAAATTTCCGAAGCCATTTTGAGGCCCTAAACGACGTTTTTTTGGGAAAAAATAGACC
>APFE030327680.1:0-22697 GCA_000404065.3 Pinus taeda | reverse complement strand
TAATAGAGTTCAAGAGCATGTAGCCACCACATCCGTTCTAAGAGATAAGCTACCATTGCTTGGGCTAGTCTTATTTCCATTATTTTTGGAAGCATATTTCAATATTTGATATTAATGAAATGAAGTTTTGGTTCTATTGCATTTTTGTATTTATGGTTATATTTGTAATTTGTTACGTACATGTTTAAATCTGGATCATAGATCCATATTAGAATGGCTAACCCCTTGAAGCATTACAAATGTGATGAGTTTTGATGGGATGGTAAATTTCTACAAGAAATTTATCAACAATTTTAGTGGGATAAATTCCTCCTTAACCGATCGTACATGGGGAAGGTCATTTTCATGGACTAGGGAAGCTGAGAGGAGTTTTGAACATCTCAAAAGAAAAGTGAATAAGGCCTACATTCTCGTTCTATCATATTTTGATAAGGTATTTACCATTGAATGCGATGCTTTATTTGTTGCAATTGGAGGAGTCCTAAGCCTATAAGGTCACTCAATTTCCTTTTTGTAGTGAGAAATTAATTAACGCAAAAAGAAGGTATGACACCTATCATAAAGATTTATATGCAATTGTTCAGACACTGAAACTATGGAGACACTACCTTTTACATCAAGAATTTATTCTATTAATTGATGATCAAATGTTGAAATATATAAATTCTCAAGCCAATATGTCACATAAGCATGCTAAATGGGTCTCATTTCTTCCGAGATATACAATTTTAGTGCAACATATAAGTGGGAAAGCTAATGTTTTAGCATATGCTTATGAGTAGGAGAGATTACCTACTTGTAACTGTGGCCCATGATGTGGTGGCATTTCATGAAATAAAAGGAGAATATGTTGTAGATCCTTAATTCAGCCAAATAATTGAAGCTATCAAAAGTTCAGTAAATGCAACCAGAAGTCCTTTTAGATATTATTTATTATTTGATAGATTTATGCTTAGAGGAATCCAACTTTTCATTCCACAGGGATCCTAAAGGGAACAACTGATTAGAGAAATACATTTGTGTGGATTGGATGTTCGTTTTGGTAGGGACAAAAGCTATAGCATGATAAACGAGAAATTTCTTTGGCTCGAGTTAAGGAAGCATGTTACTAAATTTGTTTCTTCATGCAAAATTTTCCAAATTGCTAAGGGTGGATAACAAAACAGTGGGAAATTTTAAAGATGGAAGTTTATCTTAAAGTTTATAAGTCTTGGTGAATCTTATTACAAACCCATAATGTAAATTGTAAAATTTGTGATGATATTTCTGTAAAAATATTTAGGTTTCTGATTATTTTTTGTTAGTATATATAAAATTTTGGGAATTTTTAGGGTAAAATAATTTTATACTATAAAATATGGGCGAATGAATTTTCAAAAAAATGGAAATTGCCGAATATTTTTTGGAAAAAGCATGGAAAATTAGCCTACCTGCAAATATTAGCCCCTAAAAGTTTCCATACAAAACACATGACTGTATAAAGCCCTACTAGTACTGGGAAGGCCATGGATAAATATCTCCAAGGACTTTGTTTTAGGGTTTCCTTACACTCAAAAAGGAAATGACTTTGTTTTCATAGTGTTGGATAGATTCTCTAAAATCACCCACTTCATTCTATGTAAGAAAATAATCGACGCAAGATGTTGTTCTTTAAGAAACCAATGTCCTCGCTATAGAGAAATTGTGCTTAAGACATTAATAAATATTATTTACTATCACTTGTTTGTCACTTAAGTATATGTTGTGTTCTCAAATGATGGACCTAGAGGCTTGGTTTTTTACTCTTAATACGTGTATGAACAGAATATCTCAGAATGCCATTTGTTGCTAGATACAAATGATGAACAAAGAAAGCTTGAAGGAAAAGATAAAGATAATATGCTTATCTTTCATAGAAACTATTATCTGAGACCCTGAAGGAAAAGTTAAAGATAATATGCTAGTCTTTCACAGAAACTATTATCTATAACTTAAAAAGGAAGGTGGAAACTTCAAGTATAAGAGCGCTCTTTTAAGGGATTTTAACTTTTTCTACATAAGAAAATAAAGACGTGTAGCTTCATTACTATACTTGAAAGAAGAAAACATAAGATGGCACAAAACAGAGAGGGTTACAAAATTATACCCAACAATTCATGGAAACTTTTGATTCTTTCATTAATCAACAATTATATACAGAATATAGTGTCCTAGTCTTTGGGTTCTTCAAAATTCCAACCACCCACCATTTTTCTATAAATTTTCAACCTTTTATACATTTGTGAAACAGTTGCTGATATTTGAAACTGTCAAACTACTAAAATTGTTTCTCTAATTATCTGAGTTAAAAACTATTACATGATTTTATAGAGGGTAAAAGACACCTCAAAGAACATAAATAAAAGGAACATAACTGAATTTGGAAGAGGATGATAATCGCTGGCTTGCTCTATTAATCGCTGTCGAGTTCCTTTGCAAATGCTTTAAAAATAATTAATGTGCTTTTACCATAATTAACTGCATTAAACTTTGAATTGTACGAAGATTGGGGCTTGCAGATATATCAAGTGCACTTACATTGGCCAAAAAATAAAGAAAACATGCCCATCTACCTTTTCTTCGGACTCGGCTTTAACATTGATTTTTCCCTTTACCAACCAAAATTAATGCAAACCATTGGTAACTGCAAAACTGAAAAAATATTAATCTTTCTTTATAAATCTATCAAATCCGCTCATACAGTGCTACATTGACTTCCATCACAAATCACAATCGACCCCTTTCTAGTGGTGCATTAACGAAATGTTAGACTTACACATAATTCCTTCATATTTGTGCTTTTCTATTATATACCTTTAATAATGAAAATATACCATAAATCATGCTTTTTCTGCTTCTAACGCGGGCTTTGCACAACTATCGAGACATACCCTTTCGCTAGTATATCCCCACCATAGATCTGTGCTTTTCATATCGAACGGCTTATAAATATTTCGGGTGGAACATAAGCCCAGAGAATACCCATCAAAAATGGTCGCTTTTCTCTCCCCACTCGGCTGCTACGTGTCGAATGATAAGTGGAATCGGGTGAGCTCCACTGAAAACAGCATACCATTTTAACTCTGTTCGAAATCCCACTTGTAATTTTAAATCTGCCCTTCATACACCTCGTGGACCCACCAGGGCTTTTAAATATAATATATATATGCTTCGAGTCCGACCTTTCTATTATAATCCTTTATAATAGAAATACATATAAAACTGTGTAAGCAAATATATATGAAGGGCTTTAAATATATCAATAAAAAACTTTACAACCCGCGATAAGATGGACATGCTGAGTTATAAAATATAGCATATAAACTTATCGGGTCTGGAATCCACGCTCATCGCAATCGATGCTTACCATATATATATATATCTATACTCTATATATATATATATTAATATATATATTATATATATATATATATATATATATATATATATATATATATAATTAATATATATAATATTATATATATAATATGTTATGCGATATGATGCACCCGCCGCAATTATAAAACATAATATATATGCTTTTGGGTCCAGCGCGCGATCGCAAATCGTAATCGGCAAAATGAAGTAACACATATACATAAGGCACTTTACGGACCCACTGAACTTTACAACATAATATATATATGTTTCA
The DNA here is from genome assembly GCA_000404065.3 of Pinus taeda. Classification (NCBI taxonomy): domain Eukaryota; kingdom Viridiplantae; phylum Streptophyta; class Pinopsida; order Pinales; family Pinaceae; genus Pinus; species Pinus taeda. Next base: position 19,027 of record APFE030327680.1, on the reverse strand, counting down.
GGTCCGACCATCGCATATTGCAATCAACAGTATCCAACGTTCAGAGTTCTGCGGTGCAACGGACCTAACACACTTTATAAAGCATAGTATATATATTTCAGGTTTGGGCCTTTAACTTTAACACTTGTCTCCTTTGTAAATCTGATATATTTCTTTATTTGATTTTTCCTTTCGATATGCACTTATATATATACATATCGGGTCTAGCTCCATATAACCCTTGTATCTGATTCTTTTACATTACTTCCTTTAGCGATGCCGATATATAATAAACAAAATATTTCATTTCTTTTAGACTTTTCGGGAAGGATAAAGAATGTAAAGGATTTTTATTGAGTTTGAACTCCCGATAGTGATATAACTAATAAATAAACATCAAGCACAATATAAGCTACAACATCTGGCTCCAACTGGGGATAGTGCTTTTGCCAGAGAAGCACTAAGAACCGCAGATCAATGCCTTATCCATTGGGCATGGAGTCATATATTGCTTCTCCAAACTTAATTATGTGAAAATTTTGTATTGTGATCCCATGTCGATACCTATAGTAATAAGATGCTTGCACTTTGATAGCAAAATATTTAGAATCATAGATCAGTAGCCTTAGTTGGGCATGGAGTCCAAAACTGTGAAAATCTTAATATTTGACTACTGAAACTTGACAATCTTGAAGTTTGAAACCTCTACAAACTAGTTTCCAACAGGGAAAGTCACCCTTATTCCTCAACTAATGATTAAACTGAAGAACTGAAACTGGAAACCAAATGCTCAACACATGAGCTTATTTATGTACACGTTCCCACATATGTACATGATTGATCTCCATTAGCTAAAGTCAATTTTCCAATGATACTAGATTAGCATTTGAGTGCATAATCTTGAACCATTATGCCAATGAATTTTTAAAATACAATTCATCCTGAATGAAAAATAAACTATGCATAAAGGAATCGCACAACAAAAATTAAAAGAGTATCCACAAAATGATATGTGTAGATTGTTAATAAATTCTTCCATGTAATCTACCACAGGATCTTCTAAAGTATAAGAAAAATTATGATCCTGATCAGCTCCAAAAAAGAAATTCTCTATATATGAAGGTTCTTGCCCAAATAGACCTTCTATTGGGATAATATGCTTAACAGAACAATCAGTAACATCTTTAAGAAAATGATTTATGTCACTTTCATGTCTCCACTTTTCATCTCTAAGCTTTGATTGAAAATAATTTGTAATTCTAACTTGAGGGAGAAAGAATTTTTTTATTATCATTACTATACGACATATGATAAACTTCAAATAGATCCTTTAACTCTAATCCATGGGCATCCTTATGTCCTTCAATGCACTAATATACCATCACTTTATCAATTTTCTCCTTACATAAGATAGCCTCTTTTGCTATGATAGATGGCTCAATATATTGCTATCCAACATATTCCACTTGTTGGTTTCTTCCTGTATGTTCAACATCCAATTGATGAACTTGAAGAGCTTCATCCCATTCCCCATTTAAACCATTTTCATTATAGATAGGAGGATCATCAAGTTTAAAAAATAGGAACTTTGGGGATTTATTTGCAACTTAATTATTTCTTCCTCTTCTCGACTGCTGAGGAGAGATTCTTGATGCATGTTTGAACTTTCCTCCATCTGAATACTCTCTTGTTTTGTTTGGAACAAAGTCAACCAATTATCTACTTGGGAGATCATTAGAGAGAAATGTTTTATAAACTTTTCCACATCATTTTGAGAAAATGATGCTCAATCTGCTTGGAACATAGTCAACCAATTCTTTGCTTGGGAGATTATTGAAGAAGAATGCTTTATAAACTTCTCTACATCATTTTGAGAAAGTGATAGTTCCTCACTTTCAGAGACTTTCTCATAGTTAATCTGGCTAGAATCTCTCTAAATGCTTGATAGATTATGAACAAGATCATCAGTTTCCTCAACAGGATTATCTTGAGCTTTTAAAGTTTCTTTAAAATGTTAATATTCACAACCATTTTCAAAAATGATGGAAATCTTTCAAAGACGAAATGCTTGAATGAAGCAGAGACCTAAACCAATCCCTAGCTTCTAGGTCCAAAGAAAACATAAGAACTTCCTCTTCACATCTTCATGAATGATGCCTTGCTGCTCCATGCATTCATGAAACTCTTGGAGATGTTGAGCTAGATCTTCATATTCAATTCTACTAAATTTTGGAAGATACTCACCATGGACATAAAATGGAGGCATATCATGAGGATAGTCAGTGATTCCAGTAAAATCAAATGGATCAAATTTATGGACTAAGAATGCAGGGAGAGCCATTAAAACCCAGAAAAGAAAACATCAAAGTGTAGTGGAGTCACCAATCAATATTCTAAGTGAAAATCACAGGTGTGAATGTACAACAAACGGCCGAAACTTGTCACTCTCAAGGATCAGCTTCCAGCTTAATAAATCTATGAAAAAGTGTTCTCATTCGCTTGCTTTGCAGACTGTGGTCTTTGTTACAATGGAGTCACCTTTTATTGATTTTATTCAAAATAGCCAAATATTTCCTTCTCACTAAACAACCGAGGAAAATATTGAAACGTAGGGAAAAGTCTTCTTGTCTTCTCTCCTCGGCAACGGTGCCAATTAATGTTGTTCTTTAAGAAACCAATTTACTAGCTGTAGAGAAATTGTGCTTAAGACATTAATAAATATTATTTACTGTCACTTTTTTGTCACTTAGATATATTTTTTGTTCTCAAATGATGGACATGGAGACTTGGTTTCTTACTCTTAATACATGTATGACCAAAATATCTCAGAATGCCATTTGTTGCTAGATACAAATGATGAACGAAGAAAGCTTGGAGGAAAAGTTAAAGATAATATGTTGATCTTTCACAAAAACTATTATCCGTCACTTAGAATAATTATGGAAATGAGAACTGAATCATAGACAATATGTTGCTTAACACAGAAACTACTATGTGTGACCCTGAAGGAAAAGTTAAAGATAATATGCTAGTCTTTCATAGAAACTATTATCTATAACTTAAAAAGGAAGGTGGAAATTTCATGTATAGGAGCGCTCTTTTAAGGAATTTTAACTTTATCTACGTAAGCAAATAAATATTTGTAGCTTCATTACTATACTTGAAAGAAGAAAACATAATATGGCACATAACAGAGAGGGTTACAAAATTATACCCAACAATTCATGGAAACTTTTGATTCTTTCATTAATCAACAATTATATCAGGAATACAGTGGCCTAGTCTCTCGGTTCTCCAAAATTCCAAGCACCCACCCTTTCTCTGTCAATTTTCCTCCTTATATACATTTGTGAAACAGTTGTTGATCTTTCAAACTGTCAAACTACTAAAATTGTTTCTCTAACTATCTGAATTAAAAACTATTACAGGATTTTAGAGAGGGTAAAAGACACCTCAAAGAACATGAATGATATGAATTGGATCCGTAAAGGATGATTAACAGAGCCATGGTTGTACCAGGTCAAGACAAACTTCCAAGAATTTAAAACAACGATCAAAAGCACCTCTAAACTAGTGGCAGTGGTAGCTAGCATGAAATGACGAGGAACTCAATCAAAGCGCATTGACTGAGGCCCATGGAGACTGCACGATGGGTGAAATTAGCCCCTGGGAGTCTCGGAACGAGAAACATAGGGAGTTTTTGAAGTGCGAATCGTGCATCGTTGGTTGAAAACCCTCAAAATGGGGAAGCCCCAAGCACTCGGTCACGTGGGAGCCAGGAAAACCGTGGGACAAAAGGCTAAGTGCTAAAGGCGGGACCTGCTCCAAAACCGGCGATATTGATTGGGGGCATCCATGGGCAGTAAGAAGTTTTGATGAAAAAAGAGAGATTCCACTCAGCGCCTAATGCATGGCAAGCAGAGGAGAGAAAATTGTTGCTCATCACGTGCTAATGGTCGAGCTAGTCAACTGTGCAGGATGAGCAAATGACGTCAGATCTGGGGGCTCCAGATCTAACGGCCGAGATTGCGCCCAATGGAGAAGACAGAATTGATGAGGGAATAAGCCATGATTTAGAATAATTTAAGGTCCGCTTTGACAACCAAGGTGGCAAAATACTCATTCCATGACATAATCGAAGAATTGAACCGACGAAGCAAGCTGGCGCAGTTTGTAGGAGGACAAGTGGCCACCCCTCAGAGCCTGATGATGACGCCAAAATAGGGAACTCCAAGCGAGGCTGTAGTAGGAAAATGGATGAAGGGGAAGAGGAAGCAAACCGCCATGAGCTCGAATGACTTTAAAGCCATGTACAGACTAGACAGAGAAGAGGAGTTAGGAACCAAAAGTAAGAACACCGAAGACAGAAGAAAGAGAAGAGAAGGATTAATGAAGCAAAAAGAAGAAAGAAGGTAGAGGGTCAAGCTGACCAAAGGCAGCGTTGAGCACCAGAGAACTTGAGAGATTCAAGCCATCCCTGAGAGGATCTGTCAAACTAGAGACATCAAAGAGCTGGTAAGGAAGAGTCTGTGTACTCTAGTGGTTTGGGGAATCCAAGAACCACCCTGCCAAGCCAATTTGATTCAGGAGACTCATATTGAGCTCCTTCATTGTAATTCTCCGCTTCAAGACACAATAAAAAGAAGGCCACCACCAAGCTGGACTGGAGATGTAGCCCTAGAGGATAGGGTGAACTCCTTATTAATTTCTTCTGTTCTTTTATTTGCTTCCTGTATTTATCTATTGTTTTCCATTTCAGGTGTCTGTGTATTTGCAATCTCATGAATTTGTTGCTTAAATAACATAGACACACACACCAGCATCTGAGTCTGTAATACCTTCATTTAATAAATCTTTAACTAAGGTCACTCATAGGGTGATTATCAAATCAAGTGGTATCAGATCTTTAGGCTGTAAGGTTAGACAAGCTTGTGTTGGTTTTGTTGTTGAAGGATCACTAGATCAAAACTCAAATTAGGAGAAGGAGAGTTGGTTGAAACTAATCCTGAAATTGGGAGAGTCTATCCTGAAAAGATAATGCCAGAGGAAGGTTCTGTGTGGCCAAACCCTCAATTCATAGAAAGTTTCCTAGCTATAAAGTCTATGGTAGAAGAAATGTATAAGGACCTTAGAAAGCATAAGGATGAAGATTCATCAGGTTCTAAACAAGATGAAGAAGAAGATGAGTCTCATTCCCATGACCACTCAAAGGGACAAAGGAAAGAGGAAAGCTTTCTCACACCTCCTAATAGCCCTGTGCATAATAAGAAAGCATCTTTGATCAAGATAGATGTTAAATTTGACTTTCCTATACATGACGGAGAGCTAAATGCTTAAAAATTTGACAATTGGATTAGACAAATTGATGTGTATTGCAGAGTGCAAAACATCGACTCAAGCAAGAGAAAAATTCAGCTGGCAATCCTACACCTAGGAGGCACTGCCTTGGTTTGGTGGGAAGGCAGAACCCAAGCTAACATGAAAATACATGGTTAGACTACCTCTGTCTGGAGTGAATTTGTTTCTACCATCAAGTAGCAGTTGTATCCATTGGCCTACATGCAACAAGCCATGATGAGTTGGCAAACTCTTCAGCAGTTGAAAGGGCAAGGTGTGCAATGGTACACTCAATAATTCAGAAAGAGAGCATTGATTCTAGGGATCTCATTAGACTCACTAGAGACTCTTTTCAAGTACATTGGTGGTCTACACAGCTACATGAGGCATACCATCCTCATGTTTAATCCCACTAGTATAGATAAGGTATATGTACAAGCTACTCATCTAGAGGCTAGAGGAAAGAATGGAAATCCAAAAGTTGGGGGACCATCCCAACCCACTGCAAGCAAGAGCAAAGGAGAAAAGAAAACAAAAGTGGAAAGCAAGGAAGGCTAACACTGCACAAAAAAGAAAAGCTTCATGCACACACTGTAAAAAGGATGGGCATGATGATGAGCAGTGTTGGATTCTGCATCCAGAGCTAAGACCTAAGAAGTCTGAGGGCAAGAAGAAGAAGACTGCTGCAGCTATTCAGAAAGATTTGGGGTCAGACTCGGGAGATCAAATAGTCATTGAAGCCATAGGTATAAAAGGTAAGAATTCTGAAGCATCTACTAGTGATTCTGCTCAATGTATTATTAATGAAGAACATGAGAGAAAAAAGACATGAGCTTTTCCATATTTGAGTTGTTTCCAAACATAAAAAGATTGATACTTCGTTTGATAGTGGCTCACAAGTAAATTTGATCTCTAAAGAAATTATAAAGAAATTGGGATTAACAACTACACCTCACAAGAAACCATACCCATTAGGATGGTTGAATGATAAAGCACAACTACAAGTGACTAGACAGTGCAAACTCAAGTTTTATTTTGGGTCAGCGTTTGTAGATGAGGTTGTGTTAGACATAATTCCTTTGGATATATGTGGAATTGTTTTAGCGAGTCCTTACTTGTATGATAGAAAGGCTATTTTCTATAGAGCTGAGAAAAAGTATCTACTTGTTAAAGATGGAATTGAATACTTTGTAAGAGCTCACAAGCTCAAGAATAATTATACTCTCATAAATTCCAGGCAGATGAAAAGAATGATAAATTCATGCAAACAATTCTTACTAATGGTTTTAAAGGAAAAGAAACCTGATAAAGCCAATGTATTTGAGGGCTATAATGCTAAGCAGCAAGCTGATATAGAAAATATTGTTTCGGAGTATGATGTTCTGTTTCAAGAATCTAAAGGTTTGCCACCCAAAAAGGAAATAGTACATGATATTTTGCAGCAAGATGTTCCATTGCCTAGCATTAGAATGTACAGGTTGTCTGCTTTAGAAAATGCTGAAATCAAGAAGCAAGTGCAGGAGTTGCTCGAGAAGGGGTTCATCAGGCTTAGCACATCACCATGTGGGTCACCAATTGTTTTGGTGAGAAAGAAAGATGGCTCGTCGAGAATGTGCATTGATTACCGAGCATTGAATAAGATAACAATCAAAAATCATTATCCCCTTCCTCACATAGATTATCTTTTAGATCAATTGAAGGAAGTTGTCTATTTCACCAAGCTGGATTTGCATAGTGGATACCATCAGGTCAGAGTTGCAGAGCAAGATGCATGGAAGACTGATTTCAAAACAAAGTAGGGATTGTATGAGTGGCTAGTTATGCCTTTTGGCTTGACCATTGCCCCTGCTACTTTCATGAGATTAATGAATGATGTACTCAGACCTTTCCTTGATGATTTTGTCATTGTGTATCTGGATGACATTGTGATTTTTAGTAAAATGTGGGAGGAACACTTAAAGCATGTTAAGCAAACATTAGATGTTTTGAAAAGAGAAAAACTTTATGTTAAACTCTCAAAATGTGAATTTGGCAAAACATCTGTAAATTATTTGGGTCATATAGTAGGGGGTGGTAAATTGAAAATAGATCCTTCTAAAATGGCAATCATCGTAAACTGGCCTAAACCCAAGTCTGCTACAGAAGTGAGAAGCTTCTTAGGAGCAACACAATATTCGAGGAAGTTCATCTCTAACTTTTCCTCAATTGCAGCTCCCTTACATGCTTTGACAAGATTGAACAAGGTGTTTCAATGGGGAGGAAAACATCAGAACGCCTTCGACACCTTGAAAGAAAAGATTAGTACAACACCTGTACTAGCACTGCCTGATCTACAAAGACCATTTGAGATCCAAACAGATGCCAGTGACTATGCCATGGGATCAATGTTGACACAGCACGGTAAACCCATATGTTATCACTTTGAGACTTTTGATCCTGCAATAGTTAACTACCCTACGTATGATAAAGAATTGTATGCATTAGTTCAGAGCGTGAAAAAGTAGAAACATTATTTAATGGGAAAAGAGACAATAATACATACTGATCATCAACCACTTCAATATCTACACTCCCAAACTAAGTTGCAACAATCAAGACATTACAGGTGGATGAGTTTTCTACAACAGTTTCATTTAGTCATCAGATATAAAAAGGGCATACATAACAAAGTTGCAGACATTTTATCTAGACCCATGATAAATGCATCTACTATACTTAAGCATAATTTTGTACTACATAAAAGCTACATTGAACAATATGCTTAAGATATATATTTTAAAGGTGTATATGCAACTTTGAGTCAAGGTAAAAAGGTAGAAGAATTGGATTATCATGTGAAGGACCGACTCTTATATCATTGTGGGAAACTCTGCATTCCACAAACAGAGAGGGTAAATATAATCAGAGAGGCACACACTTCTTTGATATCAGGTCACTTTGGGGTAAGTAAAGTAGTTGCATAGCTGCAAAGATTTTGTTATTGGCCGAAAATGAATGAGACACTTTCTAGATATGTAAGAGGGTGTACTATGCGTGCTAAAAGCGAGCCCAGCAATAGAAAACTAGGCTTGTACACTCCATTACCAGTTACCTCTGACCCTTGGGAAAGTGTTTCCATGGATTTTGTTGGAGGACTGCCTAAATATAGGAAAGGTCATGATTATCTGTATGTGGTTGTGGATAGGTTCAAAAAATTGTGTATTTTGATACCTTGTAATAAGCAGATTACAGCTAAACAAATTGCAAAACTATTCTTTGAACATGTATGGGTTAATTTTGGATTACCCACTTCTATTATATTTGATCGAGACACTCGATTTGTGGGGAAGTTTTGGTCAATTCTATGGGAGTTGATGGACACCCAATTGAAGAAAAGCACAACTTTTCATCCACAAACCAATGGCTAGATAGAAGTAGTTAACAGGACAGTGATCCAGTTACTCAGAGGATATTGCAGCAAACATCCTAAGCTTTGGGATGAACATATGTGTTATGTGCAACATGCTTACAATAGAGCAAAACACTCATCTACACAGAGATCTCCTTTTGAGACCTGTTTTGGTTTCACACCAAGGTCCCCTTTGGATTTTGTCTTTGGTAAAGGTACCACAGTTGATGGACACAGTGATGTGGACAAGGCAACCAGGTTCATTGAACAGATCTAGGAGATACACCAGGAAATACAGAAACAGCTGGAAAAGAGCCAAGCTAGATACAAGGCTAGGCATGACAAGCATCAGATGGAGCATATTTTTCAAGTTGGAGACTAGGTTTGGCTGTATATCAACAAGGACAGGATGCAAGGTGAAGGTAAAAAGCTAAAGAATATCAGGTATGTACCTTTTAGGATACTTGAGAAGATTGGTGAAAATTCTTTTCACCTTGATCTACCAGCTTACATGCACATCTACTCAGTCATAAATGCAGATTGCTTGAGATTGTTTGAACCTTCTCTAATTGAGGATCTTGAAGAGCAGAGTCAATTTCCTTCTATTGATGACCTGCTACTTGAATATCTTAATGAATTGCATGAAGACACAGCGCTGGACAGGAAGGTGAGGACGACACGCAGAGGAGATGTTGAGTACCTCATAATTGGACTCAAAGGTTCGAAGTCGAGCAGTGCAAAGTGGATTGAGATTGGGCAAGTGAGACAACAATACCCTCACTTAGTCGATGCTTGAAAGAAAACCAACTTTTGGTGGTCCAAAATATTTTTTAGTGGGAAGGCCGTGATTCAAATTGGATCCATAAAGGATGATTAACAGAGCCATGGTTGTACCAGGTTAGGACAGACTTCAAAGAATTTAAAACAACGATCAAAAACACTGCTAAACCAGTGGCAGTGGTAGCCAGTATGAAATGGCGAGGACCTTGGTCAAAGCGCGTTGACTGAGGCCCATGGAGACTGCGCGGTAGGTGAAATTAGCCCTTGCGAGGCATGGATCAGGAAACAGAGGGAGTTTTTGAAGTGTGAATCGCGCATCGTTGGGCGAAAACCCTCAAAATGGGGAAGCCCCGAGCACTCGGTCGCGTGGGAGCCTAGAAAACCATGGGACAAAAGGCTAAATGATAAAGGCAAGAACCATTCCAAAACCAGTGGTATTGATCGAGGGAATCCATGGGGGGCAAGCAGTTTTGATGAAAAAGTAGCGATTCCGCTTAGCGCCTGATGCATGGCAAGTAGAGGAGAGAATACTGTCGCTCATCGCATGCTAACGGTCGAGCTAGTCAACTGTGCGGGATGAGTGAATGACGTTGGATCTAGGGGCTCCCGATCTAATCGCCAAGATCGCGCCCGATGGAGAAGATGAAATTGACGAGGGAATAAACTGCGATTTAGAAAAATTTGAGGTCCACTTTGACCGCCAAGGTGGTGGAAGACTCATTCCACGATGTAACCGAAGAAGGAGGCTAGCACAGTTTGTACGAGGACAAGTGGCCATCCCTTAGAGCCTAATAATGATGCCAAAACAAGGAACTCCAAGTGAGGCTATAGTAGGAAAATCGACAAAGGGGAAGAGGAAGAAAACTGCCATGAGATCGAATGACTTTAATGGCATGTATAGACCAAACAGAGAAGAGGAGTCGGGAACCGAAAGTCGGAACACCGAAGATAGAAGATAGAGAAGAGAAGAACGAGTGAAGAAAAAAGTAGAAAAAAGGTAGAGGGTCGAGCTGACCAAAGGCAACGTCGAGAGCCAGAGAGCTTGAGAGATTCAAGCCATCCCTGAGAGGATCTGTCAGACCAGAGAGGTTAAAGAGCTGGTAAGGAAGAGAGTCTGTGTACTCTAGTGGTTTGGGGAATCCAAGAACCACCCTGCCAAGCCACTCTGATTTAGGAGACTCATATTGAGCTCCTTCATTGTAATTCTCTACTTCAAGACACAATAAAGGAAGGCCACCACCAAGTTGGAGTAGAGATGTAGCCTTAGAGGATAGGGTGAACTCTGTTAGAGTCAGTTTGGTCAGTCCTCCGTCAGAGATCAAAACTCTTTATGCATTTCATTTTTAGGAGTCTCGCTCCATTCACTCAGCTACATTCTGCTAGGGGCATGTCATAATCTGATGGAAGAGGTCATGCTAGTCATTTCCCCTCATGTCTGGCTCCTGCTGGCTTAGGTGTTTTGTCAATGATCACCAAAGTCCATGACAGTGAAGGTCTGGTCCTTTAATGGACAAAAGTCATTTTCGATAATTAGGTCTAGGGATTAATAAATTTGGTCTTCAAATATGTCCAGTAAAGCCATGCAGGCCAAAGTGAGGCCCTTACAAAGTTATGATTCAAAGAGTTTCATCATCATGGTGATAGACTTCGATTGTTCTTCAACGAAAGGAAAGTGTTGTTAACAGTCCACAACTTATTACCCTAGAGCCACTGTTAGCCTCCTGCTATAGCAGGTACTCATATTTCATGATTGACATTTTTACAGGCCAAATACATCATACTTTGCATGTTGCAATGCTCCATATTTGCTAAATAGTCACCAAAGAAAGAATGCTACTCAAAGTTCATCTATTGCATTCCAATTTTGAAGGGTCATTCCAGTTTTGTAGAATTTTCAGCTAAAAGGGAGGTCCAAATAGCCTAATCTTGGTCTTCCTAGGTTTCAATTTCCTATTTTAGAATATAGAAAATGAAAATCTGTCCAAACAGCTTAATCTTGGTAGATTCTTAGATAGGTAGAGAATCAAAGGAGCCCAACTGCTTAATCTAGGCCCTTGGAAGAAATAAGGGTAGTTTGTAGATAGGAAGGCTTAAAAATAACAAATTCAAATGCTAGGTCTGCAAGTCTAAGTGCACTCAAACCAAAAGAAGAAAAAATGTTAGGTAAGTAGGTTGGGTAAGTAGTTTTGAGGTTGCAGAATCTTGGTTTTGGATCAATTCTATGTTTTCAAAGTATCATCTCTACTCAGGTCACAGTCATCAGGCAGTTTCATGTGGAGAAGCTCAAATCAGACATAACTAACTTCCCTTTCTTCCTCTTCCCCAAATCATTCACTAACTTCCCCGAAAGAGATCAAGATCTGCTTGATACCTCTTAGTTTCATCATTTTCCATGTCAATTGCCTTGGTAAAGATCTGCTTTACCCAAGGAATGGTCATTTCCTTTTTTTTGGACCATTTTTCCCCAATAGCCTAAGATTTACATACTTAGCGCTTTCTTATCACTTGTCATATTAACTACTAACTGTACTATGTAGCTCCCTATCTATTTCCCATTTCCCTTACTAAAAACTATGGTCATAACTCCCCTATGTATATATCCCCTCCCTCTGGTTGAAAATAACCATTAGTACCCCCGGGAATTGCTCAGTTTATCTAAAACTTGGCAAGAACCCTCATGCTGCCCTTTCAAACCATCTTCTAATGCAATGAACTCCTTCCAAAGCATAAAATTCCTTTCTAGGTTATCGGACCCTTTCTGAGGCCTCAAATACTCTTCAAAAGCACACACTCACTCCTTCTAATCGCAATAAACCTTTGTCGATTCCCCCAAAACAGTCTTCCGATCCCTTTCGACCTCCTCCGATGCAATATCGCAGTCGGTGGTCTCAATTCCAATATTGCCCGATTAGAGTTCTCCCCGATGAGTGCTCCACTGATGTGATATCACAAGTCAGCAATATCGCAATATTATATGTCACATATATACACTCCTTCCCCTTTCTGTCGATGTGATATCGCAAGTCGGCGATCGCTAGATCCATCTCTCCAAATACATGCCACATTCCCTTTCCGCTGATGCGATATCGCTATCACATCAAAAAGAGTATATTGCATCGCAATAAAGAAAGAAATATCATGCCACACAAGCACCACATCACCTTGCCACGTCGCTCACCGTACCAGGACCCACTGCTGACATCACCCGCTAGAAAAAAGCATGAAGGCGAAATCGTAGCTTAGAAAGCCCAGATTCGAAAACAGAGACAGTTTTTGGGGAAATGGGCCATATTGGGGAATCTTTAGGGAATATTTTTATTCCTTGGCCCTTTTTGCACCGAAAAAGCCCGAAAATGCCCGATTTTGCCAAATTTAACGAATTTGAAGAGAGAGAGAGACCAGGAATAAAGATTAAAGAGTATCAGATCAAATATGCAGATGAAGAACACGTCAAAGAGTATCAGGAAGTGGCGAAGACCATCAATGTAGCGGAAAAGTGTATTAGAGAAGATTTTCTCAGGGTTCGAGGCAAATCTAACATTAAAACGAAAGATCTGAAAGTCAAGAAGCAATTGAGGATGCATTGAAGGCTCACTAGCATAAATGACTGCACATTAAACTCACAGGAGATCAGTGGACCAGAATTCAATGCACACTTATGACAGAACCATTGCACAAAACCATAGAGGACACCTCATCAACTCAACTTGATTCAGTTGCCTCTGGCGCAGCCCAAATGACTTGCATTTAATTCCAGCAACAATTAGGTTTTTTAGAAAAAGCTTTTTCCTGCAGACCTATTTAGGTCGGTTGTAATAAATGACTTTAGATATTTTGCTTATATATACCACCCTGAAAAATGGAGTAGGGGTTGGTTGGTGGTTAGTTGATTAGCAGCTTGATCTTTGTTATTCCGATTTTTATCTCAAGCAGAGACTCGCACTGTAACTATGATGCTTTCTATAATCAAAGACTATTGAAAGCATGGATTCTGAAACTGTCTGCTGTGTTTAAATTGGCCAAGGAGTGACTGTGGAATTCTTGTGCCTCTACATGGTTCAATAAGTGTTTCTTAACTCTGTTAGTTTTTCATGTTTTTTTTATCATCACTCCGCCATCTAAATTGCAGAAAAGAAGAATAGTTTAGGATTTGCTTAACTGCACCTTAGGATCAATTTATGCAATTTTTCATGTTTTCATCAGGAATAGTTATGAACATGCATACTTAAATGATCTTGTTTACGCTATTTCTTTCACATATGAATGATAGTTTTGGAATTCTCAACTGCTCCTAGACAACCATTCATTCACCTCTCCTGCCTGTCAGTTTTTGATGAAAGATTCTTAATTGCCTTTCATTCCTGACTATCATTCCATCCTTTCAGCAAATTGATAATTGTCTCATGTGTGGTTATCTCGCTCCGCAATCTTCTTGTGACCAATAAAACGCAACAGCAAGCTGTAATCCATGACTCCATGCCCAATGGTTTGAAACTTATCACACTTTACCTTACCTCTCTGCTTGGAATTTTCTACCTGGCATTCATCCTCCATCCAAACATAAAATCAAAACCCCTGAACCTGACAACTAGCCTAAGATCATCATAAACAAAGTTAAATCATTAAGAGAGAGCCCTCTCTGATTGCAGGTGGGCTAGAACCTGCAATCCAAAGATTGGTTTATGGTTACCTCGGCCATATCCCTACAGGAGCCTAGGGACAACCTAAGTGATAACACCCACAAAGGGCCAAAATCGTGCCAAATTTCCTCAAATTTCTTGTGAAGCCCCTCAAATTGACAGGTAGGCTCTATGACATGATTTGTTCATCAAAGTTTATAAATGATATGGTGGTTTATGGCTATGTTTGAATGCAACAAAAATCATAAAGTCAACCAAAAGAAAACACCAAAGGCCATTTTTGCTAGGGTTGCATAATCGTGTTATTGAGGTCAAGGTTCCATTTTCCACCCCTCATTTTTCCCTCACCTACCATTTTTCCCTATCCTCCCTTTCTCATTTTTCCTATTATCCCTACCCTAAAACACTACCAAACCCTATCCCCTATCCCTCCACTCTTTGGTCAACATAAAACCCCAAAACCCTACCTTATCAAGGCCCCAAACCCTACCCTATCAAATACCCAAACCCCCTATATATCCCTAAACAAACTTCTCCCCATAACCCCTATTCCTATCACATTACTCACGTCCTAATGCTCCCTTTTGTTTCATTGTTCCCCGTGGTGACAGATATCACAAAGCACCCAACTTCACACCATCATCAAAGGGCAGCCTAAGTAAAATACACAGAGTAGTCATGGCATCAGAACATTCATCAGAGTATGAGATGGAGACACACAGTGACTCATCCTCGGAAGAACAGGGTCCCATGAGACATCACAAGAGTGGCAAACATGTTAGGGATGAGCCAACTACCCTCACTGAATTGCAAGCCTGCCCTCTTGTCATGTCATGCTTCCAGAACCTATCAAGTTTTGAATTTTGTCAAAGGGTGGCTAGTGTTAGATTTCATCATGAGTTGGCCCATGTTTTTGTGCTTCACCTACATGGAGGTTAGTCTATCTTGGTCGGGGTCACCTTCACATTGACACCCGAAACTATCTCAGTTGCAACAGGCATAACAAATGTTTGAGAATAGTGGCATAAGAAAAATAAGGTGGATAGGCAAGACTATGAGCCTTACATTAAGGCCATATTCTTGAGGCAGCTCACAAGAGTCTTCCCATTCAGATATTTGAAAGATGAGTATACCCCGCTCATGAAATTGATCATGAAGTACTTCATCTGTGAGGTGAGGTTCTCTCGTCTATATGCCTATCACATCAGGTTTCTCATACACTTTACCAGGGTGTGGATGATGAACCTCCCATTCTTCATTTGCAGGAATATAGAGAGGATGAACACCTTCATGCAGCATAAGACCCTTTAGCAGCAGCTTAACAGCATGTATCACTTTGCTCTTATCCGGATTTTGGTGGATCATCAGTTGGGATTGCAGGGCATTGCTTGGGAGGACTTCATCTCCTGTGACCTCTTTCACACTTCACAGGTATTATCAGAGGCAGAGCATGAGATAGGTGGTCCTTCTCATCAGTATGAGCACCATGAGACCATGAATATGCCAGTATTCGTGACATATCAGAGAGGCAGTGGGAACTTGTTTGCAGCAGCAAAGCGAGTGTTATCTCCACCCAGGGTGGAAGGGGCCTCGCTTCTGGCATTGACTACATAGGTATAGGACAAGGGAAAGAGGCCCATGCATGATGAGGGGCCATCAGGTGAACAGGAGGCCGATTTCATCCTCATTCAGGATGATGATGCAGATGTGGAGAGTGCCCGACTTAGGATGACTATTCAGGAGCAGAACACGGAGATCCAAGAATTGTCACTCAATGTGGAGAGGGCCAAATGGATCATCAAGTATTTGGAGCAAAGGAACAAACAACTTGAGGACCAGCATGAGATCATGGAGCTGCAAAACATCTGTGAGAATCGACAAGTTGCCCAACAAAGGAGGATCGAGCTCACTACCTTGGAGCAAGAGATCAACAATGACCGTGAGTCCTGGCTAGAGCAGATCAACATCCACCTAGAGAGACTGCTCAAGAAGGCCAACACAGACAAAACCATACTGAGGAGGATGGCTTATCATTACAGGGTACGAAACCTGAGTGCAAAGGCCCGGATAAGGAGCTTGAAGGCAAAATTGAGCAAAGCAACAAAAGAGGCAAAAGAAACAAAAGAGTAAGATTGGCTTTGAATATTGGCTAAAGCTTCTATGGCCCAGCATAGTGCCTATTAGAGAACCTCTAGCCCAAATTTCAAGAAATTTGGGGCAATTTTGGTCACATGGTAATTTTTTGGTCAAAACACAGGTTTTTTCTCCCTATGCATCATGACATTGGCGCGATGCTTAGGATTGGGAGCTCCAAATGACAAATGACTTGAATTTTTGGATTTAGCATGCAAAATCATGGCTACTGGTGCTTGGACAAGAAATTTGGGCATGATTTGAGTCTCTAGGAGGTCAAAAACACCCAAAAAATGGCCTCTCTGCCCCTATTTTGACAAACAGGAAGCAGTCTTGGGATAATGAAGATTTGGAGGGGCAAATGAGTACCAAATTCAGAAATTCCACTTGGGTTGGAAAGTAGATAGGACAGGATTTCCAACAAGCACACTTGAGCACATTTTGGACTCCTACAAGTTCCTCAAAATAGGCTCCAAAGTGGCGCGGCGCATATAGAATTTGGCACGACGCATATAGAAAAAAGGCCCAATTCACCTCCGTTTCGCGAAATTTCGATTCGCGACTTTCTATAAGTGGGCCCACTCATCTACACTTCATTTTTTTGACACTTAAGGCAAAATTTAAAGTATTTTCACTTCATATTGGCTTCTATCCAAGTGGCAAAGGAAGGCAAACAATCACCCAAGCCATTTGTCATGTTTGTAACGCTGCACCTATAGCTAATGGTTGGCTTTCCACCTCCATTTTGTAATGATTCGAGTAACTCCCCAACCCTTGGGTGTTATATCTCTTCATGGTACATTCTATATATTGTATGCAAACCATTTGCAAAGGGTTGGTTGGCTTGTAACTTCTAGAAGACTGTGGGAAAGAAACTCTGTTTCTTCATTGTATAACTTGACAGAGGATTAATGAAAGGCAACAGCTCTGTTTCATGAAATTCATGTGGTTGTGAGCATGGAAAATGTGTCTCTTATGTTTCATATTTATTTCGTTATGTTTCATAGTTCATTTCATATTCATTTCCAGTGAAATTTTCTAAGTTAGATAAGGTAGAATTCAATTTTATTGCTCTGCCTGTGGGAAAATTTCATGTTCTGTGTTCTTTCTTCTATTGAAAAGGATTCATGTACGTATGCCCTTTTAAACCTGCTAAGAAATCTCTCCATTCCACACTATTTTAAACTAAATTGCTAGACTTTCCACCTTTCTTGCCTCACAAAGTAATATGTGCCTTTGTATTTCATCCTCTGCTCATTGTTGTTCGTTGGTCCCATACCATCCCAGAAACACAGTCATTCATAAAAATCGCTTCTTGTATCCATATTCACTTACTAGCCTAAGATCAATATTTCACTGTAAGTCATCTCAGACCGTTTCGTTTATCTATTCATTGAGTGTGACTCGGAGAGAGCCCTCTCCTGTTTTGGTAGGGCTAGCTACCAGACTGAGCTTGGTTTGTGGTTACCCTGAATTTTGCCTTCCTTCATCCTAAGGCAGATTTAGGTGCTAACAAACTCCTTATTAATTTCTTGTGTTCTTGTATTTGCTTACTGCATTTCTCAATTGTTTTCCATTTCAAGTGTCTGTGTATTTGCAATATGATTGATCTGTTGCTTAAATAACATAGACACACACACTAGCATATGAGTCCGTAATACCTTCATTTAATAAATCTTTAAATGAGGTCACTCATAGGGTGATTATCAGATCAATGAAATAACAGGAACATAACCGAATTTGGAAGAGGATGATAACTGTTGGCTTGCTCTGTTACTTCGCTGCCAAGTTCCTCTGCAAACGCTTTAATAATAATTAATCCGCTTTTACCATAATTAACTGCATTAAACTTTGACTTGTGTGAAGACTGGGACTTGCATATATATCAGGTGCGCTTATATTAGCCAAAACATAAAGAAAACATGCCCATTTGCATTTTCTTTGGACTCGGCTTTAACATTGATTTTTCCCTTTACCAAGAAAAATCAAGGCAAACCTTTGGTAACTGTGGAATTGAAAAAGTATTAATCTTGCTTTATAAATCTGTCAAATCCACCCGTATAGTGCTCCATTGACTTCCATCACAAATCACAATCGGCCCCTTTCCAGTGGTGCATTAACGTAATGTTGGACTTACGCATAATTCCTTCATATCTGTGCTTTTCTATTATATACCTTTAATAATGAAAATATACCATAAAGCATGCTTTTTCCACTTCTAATGCAGGCTTTGCACAACTATCAAGACATACCCTTTCGCCAATATATCCCCACTGCAGATAGGCACTTTTCATATCGGACGACCTATAAAGATTTCGGGTGGACCATAAGCCCGGAGAATACTCGCCTGAAATGGGCGGTGTTCTCTCCCCACTTGGCTACTACGTGTCAAATAATAAGTGGAATCGAGTAAGCTCCACTGAAAACAGCTTACCATTTTAACTCTACCCAAAATCCCACTTGTAATTTTAGATCCGCCCTTCGTACGCCTCGTGGACCTGCCGAGGCTTTTAAATATAATATATATGCTTCGAGTCCGACTTCTCTATTATAATCCTTTATAATATAAATACATATAAAACTGCGTAAACAAATATATATGAAGGGCATTTGATATATCAATAAAACCCTTTACAGCCCGTGATAAGACGGACGCGCTGAGTTATAAAATATAGCATATAAACTTATCAGGTCCGAAATCCACATTGCTCATCGCAATCGGCACTTTCCATATATATATATATATATATATATAATATGTTATGTGATA